>CM071866.1:1425862-1482391 GCA_036759665.1 Gynandropsis gynandra | reverse complement strand
TTATGGGGTGAATTTTTTTTATCCTCCACATAAATAAATAAAATAATTAACAAAAATAAAATAAGATAAAAAAATTGGTGGTTCGACCATCCGTATAACAACAATAAGTTAAATAAATTATGGGGTTTCATCCTCCACATAAAATAAAATATGACGTAAAAAAAATTGGTGGCATAGCCATCCTTATAACAAGAACAAATAACAGATAAATATTCATAAACTATTAATATTATTGATTGGTGGCTGAGCCCGCAGAATCATATATTATAATATATATTATGACCGGAATATATATTCCACGTGGTCTATATATAAATTTTTTTTTACTTGAAAATCAAATCCAAATCGAAACCAAAATCGATTGGAAATCGATATCGTAAAAAATAATACATGTAACGTATAATATTTTTCTTAGCTAATTAGAACGCTCGTGCTGATAACGTGTTGAAAATTAATTATTAATTGACATAAGTATATATTAAAAATATATAATATATATTATATAAATAATATTAAGAAAACATATATATAACTAAATACATATAATATGAAATATATATGTATACGTATTATAATATAATTATTATATACTTAATAGTAACTTAAGTATATTATATATACGTACGATATATATACAAGAATATATATGTATATATAAATATAAAATATAATAACTTTATAGTATAATATATATATATATATAATTTTACCTTAGTAAATATAAGGAGAGAGAGAAGAACTTAGTAAATATAAGAAGAGAGAGAAGAGAGATAAAAGAGAGGGAGTGGAGAAAAAATTTTGCACGATAGAGATAGGAGAGAGAATGAAACTTCTTTTTTAATTGAATCATTCTTTAACAAGTAAGAGTCCATATTTATAGGCTAATAATAATAATAAAATAATGATAGTTAACCGACATTCAATATTTAACAAATTATATAAAATTGTAAATATTGAACCATATGATTCTTTTTATTAAAGATGGTAGTGAATTTATGATTTTTTATTGGAGAATTATATTTATTAATTCATTTCAATACACAATTTATTAATTCTAAAATTCCTCTTTTTATTTTTTATATTCTTTTTATTATTTCACATTCAAGTTCTAGGTAAATTTTCTATCATTTTCTCCATTAGATATATATCATATATATTATATATATATATATATTGTTAAAGTCTTACATATACAAACATATTTACATGTATATATCTATATCATATATTCATATATATATTTACAACACAATATTATTATTGATTCTTTTTATCATTTTTTAGATTTTTCCATAAATAACACATTTGATAGTTCATTCATTCTCGATGACGATGATCAAGATTCATAAGGGATGTAAAGATGATGTTGATCAAGATTCATGAGAAACACAAGAAGGAAAGGATGATGATGATCAAGATTCATGAGAAACACAAGAAGGGATGATGATGATGACGATGTCAAGATTCATGAGAAACACAAGAAGGAAGGGATGATGATAATGAAGATGATCAAGATTCATGAGAAACACAAGAAGGAAGGGATGATGATGATGAAGATGATCGATTCATGAAAAACACAAGAAGGAAGGGATGATGACGATGATGATCAAGATTCATGAGAAACACAAGGAAAGGATGATATTGCATAGATCAGAAGGTGTTGGAATCAGTAATTAGGTTTGAGAGTGAAGTGACCAAAGTCTGTCTGCATCAAACAATTGACAATGACCCAAAACGTTTCATAGGGGAAACAAGTGAAGAACACATCATCAAGCATCAAGCAAGTTCTACAAGATACATCAGTATATGCTTTTTGTCTCCAATAATAATTAAAAAAAAACAGATACAAATACTTTTGGTTCTTTATAATTAATGTAAGCCATTAAAAAACGGCTTCTCTTCCAAACCAAGACTATAAGATCCTCTGGTCAGAATTGGAATTGAACTCAACAACTTATAAAGACATTTTTAATGATTGGATCTCACTTCTTTCCACCACCCGAAACATTGAACTTGAAAAATATGATATCTCCATCCTGAACAACATATGTTTTACCCTCCTGCCTATACTTTCCAGCAGCCTACATTTGTATTTTAACAGACAATATCAATCTTAAAGATTCCATTTTTTTCACCCCTCATTAAAGGGTTTAGAGAGCATGATCCTCAAGTCAGTTTTTGTTATCGATTTTGTATCGGTTAGGGTTTGGAAAAAGTTACCTTAACAGCACCTTCATTGCCAAGTTCCTTGAGATCCTCAAATTTCATCACCTGCAACATCAAGAAGAACTATAGAGTGAGCCAAATTGATAAAAAATTGAACAAAAAAGAAAGCATCCGTTGGTTTGAACAAGTGTCTAGCTCGATATACACGCATAGATTCACGTTATCGCATTGGCAATTCATCACCACAGGATGGATATATAAACATTTTGAAGAATTTCAAGGTACAAATCAAGAGAAATGAGAAGAAGATAACCTCAGCACAAATAAACCCTCTCTCAAAATCAGTGTGAATAGTCCCTGCAGCTTGGGGAGCCTTTGTCAGCCTTCTGATCTGCCAGCATTTCACCTGCAAAATTGAAAAAAAATAATCGATGTATTAGTTGAATTGCCAAATTACTCAGAAATCATAATTTAAATACTTGCAAAGTTATGTCATAAGCAACCAAATTTTTCAAGAACTAAGAAAAATAATGGTCAGAACAACATTAACACCAAAAATTACAGCATGGCGAAATAAAACCAAAGTTGTGTTTGCTTTTAAATGATTGTATGAAAGGATAATTTACCTCATCAGGTCCTGCTGTAAAAAAGTATATGAGATTGATGGCTGAAAACCCAGTTTTGATAATCTTTGTAAGAGCACTGTGGAAGAAGCAATGGCCACATTATGGGCTAATCGAAAAGACGTTTTTAAAGCATATATTCACTCAGTAAGCAATGTCGTTCGTTTTTTACCACCTACCTCTGCACTTTGTTCTCCTCACAATACTTTGTTGATTCATCTGGCAACATATCCGCAAGATTTCTTTCTAAAACACCGCTGAAAGGAATTATTGGCTCGCCCCCATGTTCTTGAACCCTACGTAAGGACAAATTTTAACAGAGCTGAGCTTATGGCAAAGGTAAAAAATTGCTCCACATACCAACAAGAAAAAGTTCACTCAACAAGAGAGTTAAAAGTATTTACTTATTATTAAAAGTTTATGTATGGATAATTACCAAGCATGAATCTTTGGCAAGAACTTGTTCTTCTTTCTCTGATAATCTCTCTCAGTCATGTTAACCTGCAGGTTAAAAAACAAAAATTATATATAGTGATCAAAGAAAGCATAAAATCCAAGTAGATTGAAATAATTTATAGTTTAAAAAGGATAAAATTCTTGAGAATTCACCAAGTAAACAACGGGTTTTGCAGTAAGCAATTGGAAAGTGTTCAAAATCTCAATATCAACAGCTTTCCAGTCCCCAAGACGGATATCTTTTCCATCTTCTAGCCAAGCCTTTACCTGTACCGCAAAAATGGAATCTTTTTTTAACCACCATAAATTATTTAAACCATTCATAGCAGAAAATGATTGGTAAGATTTTAAAGACAGACCCTTTGACACAGCTCAAGTTCTATCTTTAACTGCTTGTCATTGCTCCTCTTCATGCTCTTTTCAAGATCTTCAATCTTCCGCCCAACGAATTCAATATCCTAAAGTTGTACAAATGAATGCCTCAGCAATGAGCAATAAGATCTAACTAGCAGAAGCAAAAGAGAATTGTAAAATAACACATTTTCAAAAGTTTGGAAATCGATTGATATGTATGAAATAGTTCACCTTTAACCTCAGTTCTTCAGTTATGGTCTCCAAATCTCTTACAGGATCTATGGTATCATCAACATGGATGATATCCGCATCATCAAATGCACCTGCACTTATGCAATCGATAGGTTAATCACCAAAGAAATACAACTCAGAGATCTCATTCTACTCTTTGCACTGTCTAGAAGGAACAGCAACATAATAATATATTAATATCCATATGAGAAAAGACCAAGAGCTTCATATCAATCGACTAAGAATTATGACCGAATCAAATCAACGTATAACAGTTCTGTTCTGCATCAGATCAAAGCATTGATCTAAGTGGGATTTACAGAAAAGAGAGAGCTTACGTAAAACATGGAAAATTCCATCAACAGCACGAATGTGGGACAAAAAGTTGTTGCCGAGACCCTGACCCTCATGAGCACCTCTAACAAGCCCAGCAATGTCATGGATTTCCAAGAAAGCTGAAACCTGGCAATCAAATCAGATTGAGAGATACATAAACAAGTGGATTCTGATAAAATGGGCGATAAATAACCCTCGATCAAACGAACCTCGTTCTTGGGCTTGTACAGTTGACAAAGCCAATCAAATCTTTCATCAGGAACATTCACACGAGCTTCATTAGGCTCAATAGTACAAAAGGGGAAGTTCTCAGCAGGGATTGACAGCTTAGTAAGCGTATTGAAAAGTGTAGATTTCCCAACATTTGGCAACCCAACCTGCCATGCCACAGACCATACAGGTTATGATCAAATCCCTCTTGTTCATATATTGAACAGATCCCATAACTCTCGGATTCTGCAATCAATCCAGGGGGTAACTTCGCCGTTTACGAAATTACAATAACCTCGTGAAGAAGAAATCATTGTAATTCCACAAGAAAATCCACAAAATAAGAACACCCATCTCAATCACTAGAAACATCATCATGCTTAAGCAAGAGCGATTTAGTTCTCAAGCAAATGCGAAAGCTCACTAAAAAATTAGGGTTCTATAAATTCGGCAAGAATCCCAGACAACAAAGCGAGGAAAAACGAAGAGTAGCATTCAAATTAAACAAAAAAAAAGGAGAGATAGAAAAGAAAAAGTACAATTCCGATTTTGAGATGAGAAGAGAAACGGCCAAGAATGGGTCTCTCTGCGGGAGCTGCATCTTTAGCTTTAGCTGATTTCGGAGGCATTTTTACTTCTTCTGCGTTGAATCAAAGAGAAGATGTAAAGCAAGACGAAGCTCGAGGCTCTCTTAGGGTTTTTGTGACAAACAGAAGCAAGGGCCGAGGTTAATACTAAATGTCCAATAACCGGTACAATTCATCGAAAAGTCATAACCGGACCGATCTCGGTTTACTGCAAATCCAGGGTATCATGTCATGTAATTGGATAACAATAATAAAAACCTTTCGATTAATCTGGACAGAGAGGAATATCAGAAATATGTAACAGCTAAAACACTTCGAAAATAATATCGTAAATCTAATAAAAAAATTGAAAAAAAATATATATTATATTTTGGTAGTGAAAATACGTACGGAAGCAAATTTGAGACGATGTATTTACAAATTTGAGAGCGATTTCAAATAATTTTGAGTTTTTCAGCAATTTTCGAACGATTTTGAGTTTTTAAGTAATTT
Organism: Gynandropsis gynandra; assembly: GCA_036759665.1. NCBI lineage: Eukaryota > Viridiplantae > Streptophyta > Magnoliopsida > Brassicales > Cleomaceae > Gynandropsis > Gynandropsis gynandra. The sequence goes on along the minus strand of CM071866.1, from coordinate 1,476,936 downwards.
TCGAATGATTTCCAACGATGTTTTAACCATTTTCAGTGATTTTCAACGTTTTCAGTTATTTCGAACGATTTCTGACAAATTTGTATCGGAGTGAAATAAGAGTATTTTTTAAATTAATTTTTTTTCGAAAAAAAATATTTTTGAAATGTTTTAAGCTACGAATGATATTTTTGAAAGTTCAAAGTTCTATCAATTATTCATTTTATTAAAAAATAATAATTTTCAATCACAAAAATAAAAAATAGCAAAGACAAAAGTGTAATGGAAATGACGAGATGCTTTCACACTTAAACTACACTGTTCTGTAATAACAATAGCAAAGACAATATGAAAAGAATCAAAAGGATTCAAGAGGGACTAATGGAGGGTCTAATTTTGGAAGGCATTTTCATCAATCTCTCACGATCCATCTTGTTCTTGAACGAATGTTTAGGCGTTATCGACATTTTGTTCAACGCGTAATCTAAATCAACTTCTTCTTCTTCTTCTTCTTCCTCTTCGTTGTACCTTCTTCCCGTCATTTTCTCATCATCCTCGTCCCCAATATCATCATAATCGTCGCCATTCACAATGACCTCGGCTGTATCGTTGAAGTTCTCGCAGTCATCGTCATATGTGGTTCTCACCATTGACCAATAAACGAAGTTTGGGCGAATGAAACTTCGATTTTTGTCAAAAAAAAAACCAGAGTTAGATGTATTCAATGAGCAGAAATGGATGGTGAACCTTTCATGTAGGATCAGGGAGAGAATAGTGAACCTTTCAGATATCCTCAGCAAGCACGGATCGAACGGAAAGAACATATCGAGCCTTTCAAGCCCACCAAAAGCACGAGAACGTCCAGATTCAAGTAAGTCGTCGAAAATGAAGGTTTCTGAGATGGTGAATAGACCAGCTGCTTTAGCTTGTTTAAGAAACTCTGCAACTACAGATGGCAGGCATACCTATATATACAAAAAGGATCGATCCGATATTATTTGTTTTATCTTTCCGAATTGTAACGATGATTCAAATGACAATCAAGCTAAGTGAAAAGATACCATCAACGGGTTTAGTTTATGCTTCAAAACTGATTCCAACGGGGTGACCTGCGATTGGAGGCGAGGAACGTCGACAATGGATCTCATTCGGAAGCACATCACATACATGATTGCCTATATTAACAACATAATAATGTCTGTTAATAATAATACATGCTACCAAAATGATTTCAAATACTGTGTAATGCGGGCTTTATGTATACATCTCAGAGACTCTTGTTGACTTCTACAGATTAATTAAACATTAAAGGAACTGATGAATTATAACAATTTTCTCTTTGTCACAATTATGTGATTGCTTTCCCTGGAAATGAAGGTCTCAATGGAAAAAAATGATGGAAATAGACTGCAAAAAGACCGACTTTTACTTTTCTGTTTCTAGACGAACTTACGACTTAAAAAGTGATATACCTGGCATCCCGAGTAGAAAACCCGGTGTGCTTCAGGCCTATTATCGTCAAAGCATGTTCTGCAGTAGTCCGCACATGCCTCCACCAACCTATAATTCCCGACATGACGGAACAATACTATAACAAAGTGAAACTTGGATCAAATGTTTACGCACAATGTAAGAGGTTAGCAACCTTCTTTATACCTTTTCAAAATGCTAGTCACAAAAGAAGGTGACAAAAACTTTCCACGAGATAAATAGCTTGAAAGATAAGCCACGGCACTCATCCTGACGAAGAAATAAAAACCGAAAACATCATAACCAAGTTGTTATTAGAAAGGTGTCATCATAAGTTGTAGATAAATACTCAATCATTGTGAATAAAAATAGGACTCACCGAGTCAGTGCAGGCTTGCTGCTGGATAGGAAAATGTCGGCCAGTTTGAAAGCGAAAATTTCACCACAATTTTCAGGATCGAGTGAGCAGGCGTAGAACATTACAAACTGCAGATACAAGGAGAATTCAGTCTAAGCAGAGACATTTCATGTCAATCATGGTATTAGAATGATGAATAACAGCCTGGAAATACATAATTCTACTACCTACTCTACCTGAGCGAACTTTGATTTGTATGTGTTCAGAATGAAGTTCTCGAACGAGTCAAAGAGAGTTTCAAACACCTATGTCAACATCACCAAAAGAATCATAAAAGTAATAAAAATCACGAATACGTCCTAAAAGAAAATAAAGAGGTGTCAATGTAGTGCCATTCAATGCCATACCTCACCCAAACGACCAGTATTTTGACAGGATTCAAGATGCTCAAACATTAGGACCATTAATTTGTCTAATAGTTCCGAGACTATGTTTCCACGTNCCCTCTTGGAATCTGAAAAGACAAACCAAATTTACCAATGATGGCTTATAGCATACCAGGCAACTATAGATCAATCAGAATTAGATAAATCAAATAATCCGGAAGACAAAAAGGAGGTTCCTCCGTGAACTTATGATCATATACCAAGCGGATTGAACTGTATCTACCTCCTCGTCATCATTTACAGTGTCTTCAGCATCATCAGCATCTTCGAGTTCCATATCAAATATAACTCTACTAGATTCATCTTGTAGAATATCATCCCATCCAATCTCAACCTACATATACGCTCCAGTATGTTACTGACTTATTAGAATCCTCAAAAACCATAATTGTTTCAATTAAAGCATATTGTATCTGCTTACATCTAAATCCCGCAGCCTCTCCATCACTACCATAAGAACCATGCTGCCAACCACCTTGCCAATTGAGCTACTCTCCAACTTTAACAAGTTTTCAATATACGCTACAATCAACTGCAACGAGATAAGAGATTTTTGCTCAAGTCATATCCAATAAGAGCTTGTTGTTTGATTGTCTGACTTGCAGCTAACAGAAACTTACATGATCCTTTTTGTGCACTGCGGGCATTCTCCGGCCAAGTATCGTTATTAATCTTGAGGGAGCAAGAGGAACCAATTCATAAATTGTTTCAAGAGCAGCATGCACCCGAGAAAGAACTTTTTGCTTTTGGTCAAGTACACGAGTGCTCGAAAGTTTATTTAAGAAATAATGAGGTGGCATGAAATTGTTAACGAGCATGTTCAAACAAGACTCAAGATACTTCCCATCAGTAGCAGCCTGTGATTAAAAAAGCACAAAAAAATAAAAAAATAAACTTTTCAACCAGGTGAATGAAAGGCCATTTCTTTAATAGTCTGTACCAGTGATATAATTAAGTCAACCAATGCATCCATGACAGTAGTTCTGTAGTTCCACAAGCTCATTCCAAAAATCTGAACAAAAAGATATCACGATAAAAATTCAGACTGAAAGGAGGGAGACCATCATAACCATTATTATATAGAGTTCAGAGGATAATATGAACTCACGGAAGTAAGAAGAGTTCGATGATAAACGACATCTATGCAGGTAACAGCACCTGATAGACCCTTCAAGCACGTCTACCAAACACATCCAAAAGGAAATATTATCCATTGATGAAAAGATAAAAACCGATACTCAAATGAGGCAAAGAACACACCTCAAGCATTGCCACCTCCTCGGGAGCAAGACGGCCGTTGTAGTGTATAACTCCAACAAGCTGCTCATAACGTTCAGAATCACCCTGGGATCGAGTGGAAAAAATAACTTTAAATCATAAACAAAACATTAAGAATTATAAAGATACGAATACAGAAGCAAGTTCGAGAAGGATCACCACTGACATTTATGACAGCTGCAAGAGCATCTCTAATATGATATGACAACTCTGTATCTGAGAAATTAACATTGTCAGCTACGTAGAGATTTGCAGGTTGGTTTACATCTTCTGCTCCCATTCTCTCGAAAATCGGCTAGTGATGCTTCCTTGCTTGTGCCAATAATATCCTTCTACTACTTAAAAAAGAAACCCACAAAATGCAAAATGGAAACTTGTCATATAGGAGGCACCTTTAGCCTAAAGGTTTAGGGGCAGGGATGAGCAAGATATTTGGTTCCAACTCCTTAAATCTACACTAGAAACCGCAACAAGTGATGATGCAAACATTAGAGTGGCCGCGGGTACGCGCGAGATTCTCGCTACCCGCACCCGAACACGTCCCGCACGGGTAGCTAATCTTACTACCCGCAGGGTGCGGTACCGTAGTTCGGGTACCCGCAAAAACCCGTCAAAACTTTTGAAACACGCGGGTACCCGTGCCCTTTAAAAAAACTCAAAACTCATGGTCCACCGCGAGAGGATATCGGAGTTAGGGTTTTAGTGCACACACCTTGTCCGAGTTAGGGTTTCTCTTCTTCTTCTTCTTCTGTGTATTGAAATAAGAGAGGAGAGCAGCGGCGGTCTACGGGCGGGGGAGAGGGAGCAGGCAGCGGCGGGCGGGCGAGATGTAATCTGGAGAGGCAGAGGCTATGGAGAGGCAAAGGGGAAAGGGGCATCTGGAAAGGGGCTATGGAGAGGCAGCGGATGGAGAGGCAAAGAGCTGATTTGGAAAAGGGGAAAAGGGAAAGGAAGGATAGGTTTAGGGTTAGAAAGGGGTAGTTAGTAATATTCATTAAAATTAGGAATATTTTTGTAATTTTTGCGGGTATCTGCGGATAACTGTTTATGATATTAAAAAATTCGTCCCGAACCCGAATCCACGGTTATTTAAATTTTATTACCCGAACCCGAATCTGCGGGGTACGAGTAATTTTTTGCGGGTTCGGGATGGGTTTCAGAAAGGGTCGGTAACGCGGGTATTTTGCCCATCCTAGTAAAAAAAAGGACTCGAATTGTTCACAAAATCCCAGCCCATACCATAAATAGGAACTAATTCGAGTAACCTCACATGATACCGCAGAAATTTCTCGGTCCTCAGACTAAAAACCCTAACACTCCTTCAATCTGAGTTTCTAAACCCAGAAAAACGGTTAACCAAAACGGAAATCAGAATCAAGCATAAGTTAAAATGAAAGCATAAAGTAGCAGTACTCGCAAGGATTGAACTAGGTTTAGCCTTCGATTGATCTTCACTTTGCTTGCTCAGATATCGTAGGTTTCAAACTTATCTCAGGCGAAGAGATGCCAGCAAATTCTCCGAAAGTTCCCTCCAAACAGAATCCAAAGCTTCGACGTCGTTGAAGAAGAGAAGAAGAAGCAGAGGCGCCGGAGATAATGGATTTTCAGTGCGGCGGCGTCGTCTTCTTCTACTTCAACACCGTGTCGGCCGAGGAGACGTTCGGTGGTTCAGCGGACCCTTTAAATGAACCGTGCTTTGTTTACGGGGTTATTTACCAAAAAAGCCCTTACCGAATCTAATTTAAATTTATTTATAAACTTGGTTCTTTTACTATTTGTGTGTGCTTTGTTTATGGGATTATTTAACATTTGACAAAGTCTAAAATTAACATTTTAAAAAAAACTTATTTACGTTAAAAAAATTAATAATAATATTATGATCGTAAATATATATATATGCATGTTATGTGTTTTCTAAATGTTGAAATATGGAGCCTTCTGTAAATAGATCAACTTCATTTTTCGTTTGATCTGATATAACGAATATCACCTTCTTTCTTCTCCTCAAGCTCTTGGTTATATGAAAAAAATTTTGGAGTATGTGTTTCGTTCTATCGCTTTTAATGTATCCTTCTTTTACTTGATCGACGCATGCTACATTATCTTCATATAATATTGTCGGATCGATGTTAACCGATAATCCACATGTTTCATGTATATGTCGGGTTATAGCTTTGGGCCACACACATTCTCTAGTTGTTTCATGGAGTGCAATGATTTCGACGTGATTTGAAGATGTTATAACTAATGTTTGTTTCTGAGAGCATCATGATATCGTCGTACCTCCAATTGCGAAAACATATCAAAACTGTGATCTAGTTTTATGAGTATCTGATAAATAGTGTGCATCTGTAAAACCGATCAACTAATGTTTTTGAATCTCTAGGATAAAATAATCCTAGATCAATTGTCCCTTGTAAATATAGAAAGATATGTTTAATCCATGTACAATGACGACATGTAGGGGAAGAATTATATCGTGACAAGAGATTAGTAGCAAATGCTATATCAAGACGAATGAAATTTGCTAGATACAAGAGAGCCTTTATTGCATTCATATATGATACTTGTGGTCCAAGTATATCTTCATTTTATTTACAATGACGAAATGGATCTTTTTCAACATTTAAAGATCTACATACCATAGGAGCGCTTAATAGATTTTCACTATCCATGTTAAAGCGTTTTAATACTCTCTTTTTATAATTCGATTGATCTACGAACATACCATTTTTTAGATGCTCTATCTGTAAATCGAGACAAAACTTTGTTTGTCCATGGTCTTTTATTTCAAATTCCTCTTTTATATAGGTTCGAGCATTTTCAATCTCCTTTGAGGTTCCAATTATATTCAGATCATCAACATAAACAACTATAATCACAAATTTGCTTGTTGTTTTCTCAAAAAATACACAAGGACAAATAAGGTTATTCACAAATCCTTTTTAATAGATATTCACTCTGACGATTGTACCACATATGTCCAGATTGTTTCGGCCCATATAAAAATCGTTGCAATTTGATTGTACACATTTCTTTTGCCTTTGAGTTTGATGTTTCCGGCATTTTTAATCTTGAGAGATTTTCATGTATATATCATTATCCAAAGTTCCATACAGATATGCAGCAAACCACATCCATAAGGTACATATCTAAATTTTTTTATGCAATTAAACTCATCAAATATCTAAATGTGATTGCATCCATAACAGGGGAATATGTTTTCTCATAATCAATTACAGATCTCTAGGAAAACCTTTGTACGACAAGACATGCCTTATTTCTTGTGACCTCATTATTTTCATTTCACTTTCGCACGAAAACTCATTTGCATCCAACTGGTTTAACACCATTATGAGTTTGAACGATATGTCCAAATACTTTTATTTTATTCAATGAATCCAATTCTATTTGTATAGATTCTTTTCATTTTATCCAATCATGTCTCTTTCGACATTCTGACACTGACATTGGTTCTAGATCTTCGTTATCATTTTCAATTTTCTTTAATATAGAAAATGAGAATATTCCATCATTGTCATTCATTTCATATCTTCTTATGATCTTTTCATCATAGATATAGTTAATGAAAATCTCATCATTCTCTATATGTTCATGATTATTTTCATCACTTTCATTTATGAAGATTATCTTCTTCATTTGTTTCTTTTGAAATGTTCTCTACGATCTGAGAACTAACATCTTTATCAAATTTCTTTTTTTAGGATTTTTATCTTTAGAACCAAGTGGTCTTCCACGTTTTAACTGTGTTGTAGACTCATTTAAAATTTTTGGTATTTCTATATGAGCATGTGCATTTGCAGTCGGTATATATGATTTTGTAACATGTGTTATGTCATTGAACCCATCGAGAAGTTTATTTGCAATATTTTGCAAATTTATAATCTTTTGCACTTCCATATTGTATTGTTTTTTAGGAGGATTAAGATATAACAATGATTTTGTTTTTTTATGTTAAATCTTGTGAGGCTTGTTTTATTCCTCCTCCTAACGCTGGGAATTCATTCTCATTAAAATGACAATCAGTAAAACGAACTATGAATATATCACCTATTTGTGGTTCAAGATATCTAATGATGGATGATGAATTATATCCAACATAAATTCTCAATCTTTGTTGTGGACCCTATTTTTGTTCGTTGCGGAGGAGACATATTTGGTTCCAGATCATTGATAATTGCAATGGAGAATATTTATGATAAGCAATTGACCTTATTTGAATTAGTGCTGCAACATGTAAAATGGTATATCCACAAGAAGAAACTGTAGTTTTGTTCTCATTAGTAATGGTCGAGCAATGAGTTGGAGATGTTTAATCAACGACTCAACCATACCATTTTGTGTATGAACATGTGATATGGGATGTTCAATCTAAATGTCAATTGATGTACAATAATCATTGAAAGCTTGAAGTGAATTCACCAATGTTATAAAACCTCATTTTCTTAATACGATAATCAAGGAATTGAGCTCATAATTTTGTTATTTGGGCAAGAAATCTCGCAAATGCAACATTGCGGGTTGATAATAGACAAACATGTGACCATCTGCTTAAAACATCAATCAATACCATAAAGTATCAAAATGGTCCACTTTGTGGATGAAATGGTCCACATATATCTCCATGTATTTGTTTTAAAAACGATGATGATTCAAGCCCAACTTTGATCGATAATGGTTTTATTATCAATTTTTTTTAGAACAAGTAGTACATACGATCTTATGAGATTGAACAAGCAGTACATATGATCTCATAGTGATTCATGCCAATTGTTATAATTCAATGAAGTTGAGTTCGTTCCATAGAATAATGCAGAACTACTAGGACGAGCATGATGCTTTTTCATTAATAACTCGTTATGTATTTTTGCAACGAGAAGAAACTGCAACAACTCGCGATAGGTTTTGAAATTCTTTGCGTGATATTATTGTTGTAAAATGATATTATCAACATGGAATATAGATAATGTATTCTCCAACTCATCGTAATCATTTATCTTTTCTCCACATAATTTCATTCTAGAGATTATTTCGAACATCAATCATAGAATGATATTCATCCACGAATTTATAATCATGGAATCTCAAATTCAGCCAGTCATTCTTTTCTTTTCGGAGGATCATATATTTTTTTAGATCAAATCGATCTTTAAGAGATTCCCACAAATTTGCATGATCTTCTTTTGTTCGATATTCATTCTATAACCCATCGGCAAATTAATGGTGTAAAAAGATCATGGCTTTTGCCTTTTCCTCCTCTGAGGATTATATCAGTTGTGACAAATAGTTTTTTGCCATTTAGATACATTTACGCATCAAATGCCTATGTCATGTAATTTTTTCCAGAGGCATCAAGTGTCGTGATTTTGAGATTTACCAAGGTCGACATGATAATTATATTTAAAAATAAAATTCAAGTTATTCATTATCATAATAATGTTTAGAATATGATATAAAATGAATATATTAATAAAATCAATAAATTGAAAATTAAATTAGTAGATAAATTAAATGACATAAATAAATGACATAAAATAAATAATTAGGTGATATGGCCTCTTTATAAAAATAAATTAAAGATAAATAAAAATTTATAAGACATTACCTAGTAGTAGAGTCAATAAAATTGTATAATATAAAATATGTATTTTATGTTCTTTATTCAATCCATAATGTTTGATATTTATTCCATGATGTATTGTATTTTAGTCCATGATGTCCGAATTTCAATCCATGATGTCCAATATTCAGTCCGTAATGTCCGGTATTCAGTCAATGGTATTCAGTCCATTATGTTTCGTATTTAGTCCATGATGTCTAATGTTTAGTCCATGATGTTCATATATATGTTTCTAAAACGAGTCCAAATTGAAAATTAAAAACTGATTCAAAATAAAATAAATAATTTAAAGAAATTTTTTTACTATGTAATTTTTTATGGTGTGAAATATATGGTTTTTATTTTTAGCTTGTTAAAAGAGATCGTGCTGATAACGTGTTAAAAATTATTGATAATAGTAATACTATGATCGTAAATAAATATATATATATATATATATTGATATATGATATAGATATATGCATGTATATATTATAAATATGTTTATATATGTAAGATACATATATATAGATGTTAATAACATGATATATGATATGTATATACATAATATAATATATATATATATGATATATTATATTATAAATATATTTATATATGATATATCTAATAGAGAAAAAAATAGAAAATTTAACTAGAACTTGAATATAAGAGAATAAAGAGAGTATGAGAGAATAAGAAGAGTTTTGGAGTTTGTAAGTTGTGTATTGAAATGAATGGTTATATTGTCTATTTATAAGAAAATAAATATGACTCTTCATTTTAAAAAATCATAAATTCAATATGACCTTTCATAAAATAACCATAAATTCAATATGACCCTTTATAAAAGTTTTAGACATTCACAATTTTATATAATTATAATAATTTAGACTTTTTCTATCGTCGTAGCTCCAAATAATAATCTACTTTTTATCTTTATCATCGTTAAAGAATATGATTTCAAGATTCGGTTCTCTACCATTTTTCATATGTGTTTCTCATATCTATTGAATATAGTGATCTCCAATATAACTCCTACCATTTTGACCATATCAAACTAATTATGCAAAAAATGTATAATCAGATCTCGATGACGATGCCATTATAATCAGAAACGATAACAAGATATGCAGAGAAATATATGAGATTTGTGTGTGAGAAACAGGTAGAAGAGGAAAGATTAAATAGAAAATTTTAAGACCGATTATGAACGGATTGCAGACTGAGATAAATATTTCCCGACAAACCGTCCCGAATACGTCCGCAAATTGCGGACGGATTGCTGTAACGTCCGCAATTTGCGGACGGACGTCTACATCGTCCCAAAACTGTCCGCAATTTGCGGACGAATTGCTCTGTCGTCCGCAAATTGCGGACGGGTGGTGAATCCGTCCGCAAATTGCGGACGTCCTTGAAAGTGGTCCTAAATCCGTCCCGAATTACGGACGACTTAGGTACTACTGTGATGTCTGCAAATTTGCGGACGGATTAGGGACGGATTTATTAGTCCGTCCTTAAATCTTCCCTAATCCGTCCCTAAATTTAGGGACGGCTGACTCAGTCCGCAAATTCAGTCCCAAAATCTTATTTTTCTTGTAGTGGTATTTATCAAAAGCAAATATTCTATTCATTAATAATTTCAACTTATTTTTTAATATATTAAAATTATCTAAAGAATTAAATTGTAATATATTAAAAATTTAAATAAAATTATCATTTTGATAATTTCAATCATTCAAATATGCAACTATATTTTCAACGGTTTTTAAAATAATTAAACAGTTGATTAATGATGTTTTGTTAGTTAAAATACATTGATTATTCATTAAAATTCATTGAAATCGTACATAAAAAATGAAAAGTTTTTAAGATAGTGAAAAAGAGAGAGAAGTTTTTGATTGAGAAGTCTTGAGCAATCATGGATCGAAGAGGAAGAACATGTCGCGCCTTTCATTGACCACCATAAGCACGTGACAATTTTAAAAGGATTTCATACTAGAAAGAAACTTGTTGTACCAAAATCGTTTTGAGAAGGACCTGTCTCCAGAAAAGAAGTTGCGTCAGTGTTTTGACATTTTCATGCATTTCCGACCAAAAGAAGAGCACAATGAATTGCTTTGTAGCGTCGTGAATGAATTCCACATGTTGAAAAGGCTCAAGGATCTCAAGGTTAAAATGATTGATTATCTTGACTTGACTGTACAATTTTGTTTAACCATTGTTGATGCCATTCATACGGTGGGATAGGAGGGAGTAGGACGTGCAGGCAGTAGGGTGTCATACTAGGGTTGAGGTATAGAGGTACGTTGAGATAAAAAAGAAAAGAGGAATTGAAGAAAGTGTGTAAAGAGATGGAAATGTGAAGGATGCAAGTTATGGGACTTGTGTGCGAGCTTCAAGCTATGTTAAAGAGTTGGAGCTAATGGGAATTGTAGAGTCTCAACCGTTGTGTGAAAGTGCAAGTGTTCTTTTGCAGAGTCTCAGTGCAAGTGTGAGACCGATTTGGTTGTATGTTTGGTAACTGAAGAATGAGTGTTTTGTAGGAGAAACGTGTGTTGGGATACCAAAATGGTTTTTACGGTGTATCTTCAAATGCTACAGATAATATCGAAAGAGATATTGAAAGGGAGGATGAGAAAGAAATCAAATGCTTATAGTGTGTTGGAGAGGATAAACAGGAGCAAAACGGATCGACACCGAATCCTCCACCTCATTTTTTTAATATATATATATTAAAAAAACAAAATATATAGACTAAAACCTCACTATAATTCAGGATTAATATCATCGTCATTTATTATACGGTAGTACGAACATGAATCCACCATCCGAAAAGATGTCTAGTGGAAAGAGACAACAACGCAAGAGATGTCGTCTTTGCTTCCTCTATCTAATGACTCCTTGATGAGCTTCTTCGCAGCTTCTTCTGCTTTCTCCATTCCTTTTATATGCTTATAAGCTTCCTCGTTTGACATCACCTTTACAAACCACTACCATTTATAACTACATTTCTATTATATATTATATATTACTGATTTATAATAATTGATTTTAATTGATTTACCTTCCAAAGGCCATCACTAGCCAAGATCAAGAACTCGGTATCTTCATCGACTTCTTCCATCATTATGTCGGGTTCCACACTGATGTGTTCTTTCAAACTTCCATCTCCAAACGCCCGTGCCATCGCTAATTGTCCATCGACTCTTGGGACATTTCCTGAACCCTGACAAATTTCAGTTACGTCTGGTCTAGTTATCAAATATGGACAAATATGGATTTGGATCTAACTTATGTCTAGTCTGGTTGTCAAATATGAGTTTGGACCTAACTTATATCTGGTCTGATTGTTAAATATGAGTTTAAACCTAACTTGCGGTCTGGTTGTTAAATATGGGTTTAGACCTAACTTACATCTAATCTAGTTGTCAAATATGGGTTTGGACCTAACTTATCATAACAGTAACACTGGTTCTGATTCAGATTATCAAACTTGAGATGATGTGTTGTGTTCTTACCTGGTTTGGTCGACACAAATCCTCCTTTTCTCTCAACCTTATCCCTCTCCTTCTCAGGTTCATGATCAACCGTCACTTGTTTTACTTCATCTTTTTTGCATAAGATTGCCCGAGAATCACCTACATTCGCGACCACTAGTTTCTTCCCGTCCACAAGTATGGCCGTGACAGCCGTTGATCCTCCTCTTGAACCAACCACTTTGTCCAAAATGTATTTATCCGTTGATTTATACGCCCTTTTGATTGCCTTTCTCGGGTTCCTCCAAAAATCCGGCTTTAAAATGAAACATTATCAGATAAAACTTGATTCAGATGTTAATGTTAAGTAAAGGCTTATTTGGTAATAATACCATACTTGATTCAGGATGTTGTCAAATAGATGACTCTGTAAGTAATCTGCAACATCATGACCTGAATGCCCATCAAAGATTGCGTATAAACCAAGTTCATGGCCTTTGATCTTTCTTGTATCGGCCACGATGTAATCTTCCATTCCATGACCCATTTGCCCTTTTACCAGATGATATCCATGACTAAAACCTAACCCTAAATCCTTTTGATCCTCCTCGTTTTCATCCTCATCGTCTGTTTCTTCTTCCGCACGCAATTGATCTTCTTCCGCGTCCTACAATAAAACATTACCAGTTTAAACAGAATGATCTGATTTCAAATTCAATCCTAAACTCAAATCATTTGAATTTTGAGTTAACGCTGGAAAAACATTTGGATAATCATGTTCATACACTTATGTTGACAGAATTCTTGGAATCTCCAGAAATTGTTCTTCGCTTCTGCTAAAAAAAACAATGGAATCAGATTTAGATAGTGTTATTTGCCATTGAAAACTGATTATAAATTTCATAGAACTGTAATCCTGAACAATTTACTGATATAATCTTCAGATATCATAACTAAAAAACAGAAACCCATAAATTATAATCGCATATAAATCCATGAAAAAAGAGATCGGAAGGAGTTAAATAGAAAGAGAATATAAGCCTTACCTTGGTATTCTCCATTGTCTTGAAGCTCTGCAAGAAGGGTTTACAGAGAGAAGGAGAATTATGAGGTTTATCTCAGAAGCAAACGAATTCGGGAGGAGCAAATCTGATGCCGAGGTTGTCGGAGCGGTGCTTCAAGCCTCAGATCGACGTGTATTGCAGCAGCTGTTCGACATGTGTTCTTCGGAGTGTAAAATGTGAGGTAAAACCATTTATGTGGGCCTTATTGACAAGAAAAATTAGAAAAAAAAATATAATGGGAAAATTTACGGTGGATTTTTATTACAATTTGTGGGTTTTATATTATTGTGGTGGATCTTACATTTTTTGTTTTATTGGAAATGTTGTTTTATATAAGGAGGGATTTTGGAAAGTTCAAAATCATCCCAAAATCATAAAATAAAAAGAAAAAGAAGAAAAACAGAAAGAGAAATTAATATCTTCTAATTTTAAAAGTCGTTCTCTTGTTTATTTGAGACGGTATATCGATGTTTTTTTTATAGTTTGAGAAAAGTGTTATAATTTCTTGCAGAGTCAGTAGAATCCTTCTACTATTTGTCCGTAGACGTGGACACTTTGTCGAACCATGTAAAACATGAGTGTCCCATTTTCCCATTTTTCTCATCTCTATGTTATTGTCTAATAGTTATTTATCCACGTTCGATCGTAACAGTGGCATCAGAGGTCTGATTTAATATCGGTTGTTCATACGATTATTGAGTTATAGTGAGATAAGTACTAATAAAATTTCAACACAGTATGAGATAGAGAAGTTCACCGGGAATAATTTCTCGACATAGAAAATAAAGATGAGAGTTGTTTAGATGAAAGAGGGTTGTCTGGCGGCTATTGGGAAAAGGTCGAAGGATATGACTGATGAGCACTGGATCAAAATAAATGAAAGTGTCATCTCTAGTTTGCACTTCGGTCTCGTCGATGACATCCTAAATAGTGTAAAAGAGTTGGAAACTCTAAAAGAAATCTAGGAGTATCACTCTAAGTTATATGAGACAAATTCATTCCACAACACGATCTTCTTGAAAAGAATATTGTACATTCTTTGGATGTTAGAATCTACTTCCATGACAGAGTATATAAGTACGCTCAATACACTATTTTCGAAACTCTCCAAAATGAGTTACAAAATAAATGTAAAAGAACGTGTTGTGATCTTGCTCCAGAGTTTACCATCGTGAACATGACTAGCAATCTTTTCACATACTATATAGTATTTGACGATGTTGCAACTACTGTTATGAAAGAAGAATGGAGGTGCAAAAACAAGCAAGACATGTTGGTTGGCTCGCAACAAGTAAATGCCTTAGCGATGATCAAAGAGAAATCTACGGAACATGGTTCAAATGGGAGTCAAAATGTTGATATCAAAGTCAGAGAGTAAAAAGGTTATTAAATGTTTTCACTGCGGAAAGAAATGTCAAACGAAGAAGCAGTATTGGCATTATAATAAAAATTGAAAGAAAGTAGCAAAGCCTCAAGGCAACGTTGCAAATGCCCATAATGGTGAATTGTTGTACAGCGAGGTAACCATGGTTACTGAAGACAAACAAATTTTTCAAATATATGGCTTCTGGATTCAGGAGTGTCATGGTATATGACATCCCGGAGAGAATGGTTTCATGATTATGAACCTATCTCAAAAAGATCTGTGTTTATGGGAAATGATCATGTATTGAATATCGCTGGCATTGGTACCATCAAGGTGAAAATTGAAGATACTATTATTCGGACCATCCAAGAGATGCGGTACGTGGAAGGCTTGACAAAGAATCTATTGTCTATTGGAAAATTAGATGATATAGGATGTAAAACCCATGTGAAAAATAGGATCATAATAATTGTCATGGATGCTCTGGTTGTGCTGAAAGTTGAAAAAGATAGTGTCTAATATTTATATGCTTAAAAGAAATACAGTGCGGGAAGGAAAAACAAATATCACATAATCAAATTTAATAATGGACTCAACGATATTGTGGCAAACCAATATTGGGGTTTGGTGGGGTTATGTTAGAACGAGGCTTGAAGAAAATTTGCTCTTATTTTGAAATGTGTATATAAAAGAGGAAGAACTTTATATTTACAAATAAAAATCTTCAATATTCAGAATAAATAATTATAATATAGGCACAATTAGACATTCATTTTTTTAACATCAAAGAAAAACAAAACATACTTTTAGGGATAATCCATGATTGAACACTACTCTTTCAAAATTACATATTAAACCCCCAAACTTTCTATCTTCACTATCTTGCACCCTACAGCTAAATCACTGTTAATTCCTCCTCTGATGTGAGAAACGAAATAACAAAAATCAAGAAATTTTACATAAACTTGGAAATGGAACAGTATCATCACTTCCTTTTGGAACAAGACATGGGTTTTGAGCTTCACTATCGAACTGCTCTGTTTAGTTCAAGTCCGGTTCAGGCAAAACCAGTGTGAACACTCCCATCAGTGCAACTCCTAAAATATGGGTTCATCTGTAATGATTTGAGTAATGAAAAAAGAAAATTGGAATTTAGTTTGTCTGGCAGTGGTTAGGCATAAAACAAACGAGACAACAACAAAAAGACGATAAGGCTCTCACCATCACCGTCATCTTGTTGATTGTAATCATCATCATCGTCATCAAAGTCCACATTCTGTAACATTGAATTGAAATCAAAGTCAATTCCTTTAGAATTATGTTGATATATATACATATATACATATATATATATATATATATTACTTGGTTGTAATCGCCATCATCACTGTATTCTGCTTCATCTTCCTCGGGTTCTTCTGCTTCTTCATCCTCTTCATCTTCCTTGCCCGAATTCTGACAAGAAGAATAATTAACGACAAGCAAAAAGAAAGTTTTTTTTTGTTCTTTTCAATGAATTCTCAAAGAAAGAGAACGATATACTTTGTACTTCTCTTCAAGCTTCTCAAAAACGTCCAACTTCTTTATATCTACACATAAACAATAAAACTTATTGAAAAAAAAACAAAATCTGTATTTGATATTTCAATATTAGCCAGTAAATGAGCAAAAGAGAGCTTCTTGATGGAAGGAACATATCGAAACAATTCTGTCCAATGGACATAGACTCTTAAACACAAAAACCAAACCTGCTTCTTGACTCCATCGTGCCTTCTTGATGGACTGTTCCCTTCTTGTCTCTGGTAAAAGAAACATATGAATATATCAGAGGAGTTTGATCAATCGTACAGTGAATATATCACTGAATTCAAGAAATATTTTATACTGGCAAACCTCCAAGAAGTTCTTTGGGGAAATTATCAGGTCTGAGAACAAGATATTCATAAAAAGATCCACGTTTTGACTTGCTTTTAGGCTTCAACCAATCCGAATACCTCTCAATATCAACATTTTCATTCTCTGAGATAAAAAAAAAAGATGTAAAAGTTATAAAGAATCACTCAGATTTAAGAATAATTTGGCATCAGATTCATACCCTTCTTTGAAATTCCATCTCCTAAATGGTAAGGAGAGTTTCTCCAGAATTTCTCAAACTTAAAGTAGCCGGCAACTAACTCCGGGTCTGTTTTGATTGCTTTCCGATCAGGCAATTCGATTTCCTGCTCAAATTTTCAAGCCTCAAGAAAATCATATCTGTTTTTGCATTGATTAAGAGAAGAACAATGTGATTTTTTCAGGGCCAACGCTCAATCATTCCACGGGTATTACAAAATTCCACTTACAGGGAAAAGCTCAAAGGGTTCTTGCTTTGCATAGCCAAATCCACCGCCACGGCCGCCAAATCCCCGTCCTCGTCCTCGACCCCTGAAGGCCATCTACAAACAAAACAGCATTAATACGTTTTGAATAAACGAGAGCATGAATTTAGGGGTGGGCACAGGTCGGGTACCCGGAATCGATTGGAAAGGAGATAGGAGCTAAACAGTACTCGAAACGACGGTGAAGGTAGCTGAGCGAAGAGATGATGCGGCGGAGGCAATATGGAGGCGATTAGCGATAGAGACGAGAAGTGGCCGCACGAGAAGTAGGGGAGGAGCGGCCGCACGAGAGAGGGGAGGAGGAGATGAACGGAGAGATGGACGGCCGGAAAAGAGATGGCCGGGCAAAAATGGACGGTCGTCGAGAGAGAGGATGGAGAGAAAGGAGAGGATTAAAAGAAACCTAGGTAATTTTGTAAATAATTTAATATCTACGAATATTTTTAATATTTTTGTGTAAATATTTTTGGTTATAGGCGGATACCAATTTTAATCGTCCAAAATTTAAATTCAAATAATTTTTCGTGAACTCAGAAAAAAATTTAGATCGGAATGAATTTTTTGGATAATTTATTTAGATCTAATTATTAGACATGATTTTATATTTGTTTAATATTTTGTACATATAAATATAGGATCAATATTTTTTTTGTTCTAAAAGCTCTGTGCTTAATAGTTAAGAACTTTTTTTACTCCTATATATGTATGAATATATTAAATAAATATAAATATTTTTTAATATATATAAATAAATATTCGACTAATTGTATTCGTATTCATGTCTATAAATAATCAGATTTATATTTATAAATACAAATATCTATCGGATATCCGTCAGTACTCGAATTTAAACTTTTTTAAAATAAAAATTTTAAAAAATATAAAATAAAAATTTTAAAAAATATTTCAATAAAAGAAACCATTAATTTTGTAAAACTAAGTTTCATCACATAAAAATAAAATAATATAAATAAAACATAATAACAGATCTTCACGTATTACTTTTTTCAATTAATCTAAAAAAATAAAGTAAATTGTAAGATTATAAAATTAAATATCACGTACACTAAAATTAAATTCATATAAAAATTATATATTTAATAGATTCTGTCTTTTTCGAAATCTGGTAATATCTTCGTAACATCATTCAACTCATGTGGGTTAAAAATTCAAAAATCCAATCTTGAAATGCAAATCCTCTTGTTATTAATCTAAATATAGTGGCATTTTTTGTAATTTTGTAAATACATATGTTATTTGATAATTTTACATGTAACACCCGGTACCACAGGTACATGTATTTAGGAATGGACAATCTGAATCCAAAACCGTGGACAATGAGATTTCATTACCGAACCCAAGAATTCGAATAATTTTCCACGGGTTCGAGACGGGTTTCAAGTCGAGACAGGTTTCAAGTCGGGACGGGTTTGTCGGGTAATTTGCGCAGCCATAGATTAACTAAAGCTCCCTGTAATATCATCCTTCAAACTCTAAATTCAGAGTACACTTGCAACTTGCATTTAAAAACGGAGCAGCATTCTTTCAGAACATGTTCATGGGATAGTACAGAAGAAAACATAAGTTCTGTCATAAACTGAGATCAACAATGCAAATGGGCATGAAGCCTGATATTATACCACACCATCTCCTCATGCTTCAGCCATTACCTGTTCCGTGGTGATCGGCGTCACAGGATAGTACTTGTAATGTAGCTCACCCACGTCGTCTCCCGACAGTTTCTTCCATCCATTCGGTCCAACGTGGTACACTGATTATATTCCGAACAAAGAAATCAGGCTTATATCATCATCACTATGAGAATTAATTGCTTTTTGGGAGATTTAAAGGGATATGGTACCGCTAGCAACTCCACCACTCGCCCCATCACGGAATGTGGCATGGTAGATGGATCTCCTCGCTAGCTCCGCGGCTTCCTCAACTGTCATATCGAATTTGTACCTGAGACATGAGAATGGATGGGTTTGTACCGAGGAACAAAAAGCAAATCAGAAAGGATGAAATCTTGAAAGAGAAGCGTACCCACTGTCGAGGACACCGTAGGCATATGGTGAACCAGATCCCACTGAGAACCTGTCGCCTTTGATCCGGCCTCCTTCGTTGTCAACATAGTATAGACCGGGACCCTGTTCCACCCGGGATTTCAGTGAAAAGGGTTTAGAGTTTCAGTCATTCTACTTGATTTTAAGATATTGGGGAAGATCGAAGAACGGTGAAAGTGACAAAGTTGGTTTTCTTACAGTTTCATCCCATCCGGCAATCATTGTCCCAACGGAAAGTCCCATCCCACGGTATGAGTAGAGCATATTGGCAAGAAGCTTAGATGCTCCGGAAACAGAGATTCTCCTCTTGTTTGCTAGTTCATGAAGACGGCACTGGACAGACAGATGGATGACTTTAGATCAAATCATACTTACTACACGAGTTAGGACATTTACAAAACTGCGCAGAAACGATACACATAGAGAAATCAGAACAAAAAAGAAAAAAAAAGAACCTTTAACTCATTTCACCTTTCAATCCCGGCTCTCAGTTTGTAACATTACAGATAGAAAGATGGATAAGGATCCAATCCATAGTATTTTAAAGATGATTAGTAATTAATTCTCTCACAATTATTATCTTAATTATTGCTTTCGGCAAAACTAAAAAGAATGTATATTTGCCAAGGAAATATTTAGTTCATCAAATGCGAGTGCAATGGACACCATATGCCACAAAACATCTAGGCAGATCCGTTGCCTTTAGAAATGCATAAATTTCCTACAGAACAGAAGACGGCCTACCAGAATACTACTTTCCGCACCCAGAAAGTTCAAAGTCAGATTACAAGAATCACTGGAAATGGCAAAGTAAACATAAATTAGGTACCTTAATACCCAGATTTCTGTGCCAGAACTGGCAGTCAGCAGCTCCTCCAGCCATTGTTCCAAGCATATAAGGATTAATTTCAATAATCTTCTTCACAGACTGCGATGCTGAAAGGGAAAAACAGAAACAAAAGATCAAGCATCAAAGACTGCATCTCTGCTACTTTTCACAAACTATGGCTAACAGAACAGGAGACAGAAATTTTGATAGATAACCCAACATCAGAATTAAAGCAACAAGAAGTTCATCAATCACTTTTGTGACAAAAGTTTTGTCATCATGTTTATGCCATACACACACTTAATATCAATCCAAATATACGAGGGAATTGTTTGCAATTGATGAACATCGGAATCCGACATTTAATTGTGTGGTAAAAGCAAACATAAAAGAAAATGTTAAAGATAACATACAGATGTATCCTCCCATGCTTGCTCGAGAATCAGCGGCAACCATGACACCTTCCTTAAAGATAAAGGCGAGTGTGGTTGTACCCTTTGCAGGCTTCACCATCTGTACAGCTTCCTTTTGAAACCCATCAAACTGAAATCCACAAAGACGATCTAGCAATTAAATGACGGCAAACGAATTCGTTTTGACAAACTACACCATCAATCCAAACCAAAACAAAATGGAATCACTACTACACCATCAATTCAAACCAAAACAAGATGGAATCACTAAAGCTCACATCGGTTGTGAGAGGAAGATCAAAGGAGGGGACAGCGGATAACCCATCCAGCATCTCGTTCTCACTGCTTCCGCCAAACATAGGCACAGCTGACTCAAACCCACTTGTATCAAGCTTCATTTTCAAATCCTACAGATGCATAGAGAGTTCGTCTAAAATTACAGAACAGCTCGCATATGGTGAAATTAACTGAATAAAACTTGTTCCTCATCGATTGTCGTCCAGAGTTTTAGAAACATTCCGACGAATTCCGAGCTCACATTCATATCGTTACTACAATATCAAATGCTTCTTCCGATTTATAAACACGATGAATCCATTTCTAGGTGAAATCCATCGATATCAGTTCTACTCCCCAATTTTTTACGAGTTTACATATAACAAAAATCAAGAAACAACACTGGCATAACCCATGGTTCAAATTCTCGATCATATCATCAAAACCCGAGAGATTGCAATCGATCTGACCTAAAACCCTAGTCTCTCAGTTTGAAGCCTGATAAAAAAAAACCTAGATCTCGATCAAACAACGCGACGAAGAGATCCGAGACATACCTTGATGGAACAGAATCAATAGGAAAATTTGATACAGACCACCGTAAGAGAGAAGAAGAAACCAGAAAGCAAATAGAAGTGAATAAAAGAAGACGGAAAAAAGCAATATGGAAGAGGTGACGTTTCTTGAGCTCCGGGCAAGCTGCAGTGAAGCAGATATGGACCGGGTCGGGTCGTCCGGACCCTAACGCATGGGTCGGATCTGTCCAGATTATAACGTGTGGGTCGGATTGTTTAATTTTAAGGCCCAATAATGGCCCAACGTTTTCCATTTACGGCTCTTCAAAATTTATTTTATTTATGAGAACAAACAATAATATTGTGCATTAATGTTAAGCATGGGGTTTATTTATTTACCTTTCAAGTTTTAATTTTATTTAGTGACAAATGCCTATTCTTTTAAATTATCACATTTTAAATATATTCCTCCGAGCTTTCTATTTTTTTTTAAATAAAAGTTAATTTCCATCGTATTCTTTACAAATCATATTTTTCCATCCATTAAATTTTTTGGATCCAATTCGATTCCAATTCTTACAAACCAAAACAATCCAAATCAAATCAAAAATACTATATCAAAACCCAAAATACCACCCCTAGCAAATACATCATAATATCAAAGACAAAAAAAAAATCACTCCACAACAAGAGACAACGAATACAAACTCAAATAGTTACAACATATATGACAAGAGACTAACTTCAAGCTGGAATCTCCTCATCTTCCTCCTCGTACTCCACGTCATCATCAACGGTCGCGTCCTGGTATTGCTGGTACTCGGCCACGAGATCATTCATATTGCTTTCGGCCTCAGTGAACTCCATCTCATCCATTCCTTCACCCGTGTACCAATGCAAGAAAGCCTTTCTCCTGAACATAGCCGTGAATTGCTCACTCACACGCCTGAACATCTCTTGTATCGAAGTCGAGTTTCCTATAAATGTCGATGCCATTTTCAAACCCTTTGGTGGGATATCACATACACTCGACTTTACATTATTAGGGATCCATTCCACAAAATACGATGAATTCTTGTTCTGAACGTTGATCATCTGTTCATCCACCTCTTTCGTACTCATCTTTCCACGGAACATAGCTGAGGCCGTTAGGTAACGACCATGTCGAGGGTCAGCCGCACACATCATGTTCTTGGCGTCCCACATTTGTTGGGTCAGTTCAGGGACGGTCAAGGCTCGGTATTGTTGTGAGCCACGTGATGTGAGAGGAGCAAAGCCAACCATGAAGAAGTGAAGTCGTGGGAACGGAATGAGGTTGACCGCAAGCTTACGGAGGTCAGAATTAAGCTGACCAGGGAAACGTAGACAGCATGTAACACCGCTCATTGTGGCTGAGATTAAGTGATTGAGATCTCCAACTGTAACAGCATTACATACATAGATATTTATACATCGTTATTGGATTGTGTAAGATGTTTATAGTAAGAAACGTGACTTACAGGTAGGAGTGGCGAGTTTGAGAGTGCGAAAACAGATATCGTATAAAGCTTCATTATCCAAAACCATGCATTCATCAGCATTCTCAACCAGTTGGTGTACGGAAAGGGTAGCGTTGTAGGGTTCAACGACTGTATCAGAAACTTTAGGAGATGGAAAAACTGAGAATGTAAGCATCATACGATCTGGGTATTCCTCTCTTATCTTTGAGATTAGAAGAGTCCCCATGCCAGACCCAGTGCCTCCACCCAATGAGTGACATACTTGAAATCCTATGAACCAACGTGTAAATGGCAGAGTCAGAGATATATGATTTCATACAAACATGTAACAGCTGATACAATGAACCAACGGATAGAAATAGAATCTTGAGAAGCTAGGTCAAGAGTTTTAGGGTTATATCCAAAGAAAGAATAAGAGGTCATTGATCACGTAACTATGAGACAACAGGAAAAACATAACAGAACCCTAGTTCCAGAATATGTTCAGAAGTGATAAGAATATGATAATCAAACACACTGCTGGAAGACTGTTCCGGTATGCAAACCTATGATATCAATGGAAAATCTCAAAACCCTAGAGCAGTCGACTTACGTACCCTGCAAACAGTCGCAATTCTCAGCCTCCTTTCGGACAACATCGAGTACCGAATCGATCAACTCAGCTCCCTCAGTGTAGTGTCCCTTGGCCCAGTTGTTCCCGGCACCGGACTGACCAAAGACGAAGTTGTCCGGACGAAAGATCTGTCCAAAAGGACCTGATCTGACAGAGTCCATGGTCCCTGGCTCCAGATCCATGAGCACGGCACGTGGGACATACCTTCCGCCACTTGCTTCGTTGTAATAGACATTGATTCTCTCGAGCTGGAGATCGGAGTCGCCATTATACCTTCCCGCCGGATCAATGCCGTGTTCGTCGCAAATCACCTCCCAGAACTTGGCACCAATCTGGTTTCCACATTGACCGCCTTGGATGTGGAGAATTTCTCTCATTTTCTCGGGAAAATGGATAATCTGATGATGGGCTTGAAAGAACGCGCGAGAAAATCCGTTGCGGTTTTCGAGGCGAAGAGGTAAAGAAAGAGAAAGCAGTTTTGAATGTAAGATAAAATGGAAGGCTACGATTGAATGTCGGATGGAGGCTATTTATATAAGAGAGAATAAAAACAGCCAGATTTTGAAGGGTATTTCTGGAAAACATCAATTTCTTTTTAATTATTAAATATTATCTTGAAATATCTTTTGTTCTTCAATCTTGGGATGAGCTGTAACGACTGTTCTAGAAAGGCCAAGACAGGAGACACTTAAGACTTGTGTTCTTTAATAATAATAATAAAATTATTATTATTATTATCAAGTAATTTCCGAAATATACATGATAAATAATATAAATTAATAAATTTATAATAATCGATACATCAATTAATCATAATAATAATTAGATGTATACTAAAAAAGTTTAAATTAATTCTTTTTAATGAAAAAATATTTTTTTTATCAAATATACTATCCGAATTGGAGCATAATATAAATTCCATGAAAATATATATTTTTTAAATATTGTTACAGTTTCAGGTATTTGTTTGACAATTTAGAAAATTTGATGAATTTTAAAACATTTTTTTGCATGAAAAATAAAATAAAATAATATGTTCAACAATATCAAATATTTCAACATATATAAAAACTAAATATGGATGTATCCACGGGTAGTGACTAAAAAAATAAAAAATATTTATATAGTTGACTGTTAGAGAAAATAATAATCTAATTATGAAGATAACGTGGATGGTGAGGCAACTAAGGTGTGTTTACTTTACACTGACAATTGGTTAGTTATGAGTTTACTCCTAATTAATTAATTAAACATTGATTTCCTCGAACATAATCATTCAACAACTATTTATTATCCTAACCACAATTATTGATGATTAATTACGCCTTTAATGGGTATTTTCTGGATCGTAAATGATATTCCAATTTTCTTTACGTTATTTGATTAATGTAACTCAAAGTTAATTGTTGGTAATCATTGTGTTTTTTTTTTGTAAAAAATTAACACCATTTAGATTTTACGTGAATAAATTATGAACTGAAATATTCTTTTTAAAAAATGGATAATTAAATTTTCATGTTGAAAATTATTGGATTTATAGTTTAAAATACTATTATTGTATATGTTTTATTTAATGAGAAGACAAATGGTATAATCCATATTGATACATTTTTATATGTTAACAAATATTATAAATTCATTATTACGTATTTTCTTTATATGATATTCAATTCACTTATATATTAAATCTAATATAATTTTGAAAAAATGCAAAAAATAGCCATAGAACTAAAATGAATACGAAAATAATATGATATGTTTACGAATTTTCCAATTTAGTATGTATCAATTACGTCTAAATGGGTTTTAGGGTTTGATTGGTGGGAATATTGCATTTTCGTTTGACGACGTGGTTGAGAATCACTTAAGACTTGTTCAAATTAGCTAAGTCAAGTTTGCTGAATAATAGGATCGGACGTTATGATTTGATCCACTCTGCTTATTTCTGTTTTTTTTATTTGTAAAGTCTATATAAGGTATTTGGTTGTTCTTTAATAAATTTATTGTTTTGCAGAGCTCTGTATTTTTGGTTCACAATTGGTATCAGAGCAAAACAAAGAGATCAAAAGAGAGAAAATGAGTGAAGACAAAACACTCACAAAGATACCTCGGTTCGATTGTCATTACGATCATTAGAGTAAGCTGATGGAAAATCTATTGAGAGCTAAGGGCCTATGGAGTATGGTGGCCGACGGCTACACAGAGACAACAGAAGGTGTGGAGACAACGACTGAACAACGAAAGAATCTGGAGGATCTCAAAATGAAAGACCATCAAGTGAAACATTATCTGTTTCAGGCGATTGATCGGATTGTTTTTTAGCAGATTCTCGACAGGCGAACTTCCAAAGTGATATGAGAATTAATGAAGATGAAGTTTGGTGGTAACGAGAGAGTGAAGAGATCTCTACTCAACACATTGAGAAGAGAATTTGAAGTTTTGTCCATGAGGACAAATGAGAAGATTGATGACTACTTTGGGAGAGTCATGTCAGTGTCGAAAAAAATGAGGAGCAATGGTGAAGATATGTCAGATTCAAAGATCGTGGAAAAGATTCTTAGGACACTGACAGAGAAATTCACTTACGTGGTGATCTCGATCGAAGAATCCAAGGACACAACAAGAATGTCCATTGATGAACTGCAAAGTTCCTTAGCGGTTCACGAACAAAAGCTAAAAAGAACTAGCTATGATGAGGATGATCAAGCACTAAACGTAGGAGGCAGAGGAAGAGGCTCCTTTAGAGGACGTGGTAGAGGAAGAGGACGATCTTTCAACAAAGCCACAATCGAATGTTACAAGTGCCATAAACTTGGACATTTTTCAATATGAATGTCCAAGTCAGAAGAATGAAGTCCATTATGCAGAGATAGGAGATGAAGAAGAGGTTTTACTTATGGCGTATGTAGAACTCCAAGGGAGAAAGAGAAGTGAGGCGTGGTTTGTTGACTCGGGATGCTCGAACCACATGTGTGGAGATCGAAACTTGTTTTCTACTCTGGACACAAGTTTCATACACAGTGTTAAGCTTGGAAACAATCATAAACTTGAAGTTGGGGGCAAAGATGCAGTAAAGATCATTCTCAAAGGAGTGTGTTATGTGATGAGTGACGTGTATTACGTACCGGACTTAGCGTGGGTCAGCTACAAGAAAAGGGGCTAGACGTATTGTTCAAAGGAGGAACATAGAAGATATGTAGCATTTATCATCCCACAAAGAGCAAGATCGTAGAGTCAATTATGAGTGCTAACAGGATGTACGTTCTCTTAGCGAAAATGTGCAATAAAACAGAAGAGGAAAAGCAATGTCTACAAATCGACAGCTCAAACAAGACAGAGGTATGGCATCATCGATATGGTCATCTCAGCTATACGGGACTACTCACTCTGCACAACAAAAACATGGTCACGGGTCTGCCCAAAGTAATACAAAACACAGAGGAATGTAAAACTTGCATGGAAGGGAAACAACATCGAATCACATTTCCACGTCAAAGCACTTGGAGAGCGACTGAGAAATTACAGCTCATACATTCGGATCTATGCGGGCCAATCACTCCAAAGTCACACACAGAGAAAAGGTACCTAATAAGCTTCATTGATGACTTCTCTCGTAAAACCTGGATCTATTTTGCATCAGAGAAGTCGAAAGTTCACCTTTTCAAACAATTCAAAGCATTTGTGGAAAAGCAGACAGAAATGTCTATTAAGTGCTTAAGAACAGACAGAGGGGGAGAATACAATTCTATGGAGTTCAAGGAGTATTGCGAAAGCCAAGGGATCAACAGACAACTCACAACCGCCTATACTCCACAACAAAATGGCGTTGTGGAGCGAAAGAACAGGTCCATCATGAACATGGTGAGGACAGTTCTCACCGATAAAGGAGTCCCAAGAAACTTTTGGCCAGAAGCAGTACAGTGGACGAATCATGTTCTCAACAGGTCTCCTACGGCTGCGGTTGAAAACATGACACCAGAAGAAGCATGGAGTGGCAGAAAACCCTCTGTGGGATACTTTAGAGTCTTCGGGTGTGTAGGATATGTTCATATCCCTGACGTAAAGCGAACAAAGCTGGATGACAAGAGTGTCAAATGTGTTCTGATGGGATTCAGCAGCGAATCAAAAGCTTATCGGTTGTATGATCCAGTAGAGAAGAAGATTCACACTAGCCGAGATGTAGTATTTGAAGAAGATAAAGCGTGGGATTGGAGCAAAAGCGTACCTGCAGAGGAGTCGGCTGAACTTGAATGGTCCAATGAAGAAATAGAAACCAGAAACGAAGAAAGGGAAGAAGAAAACAATGCAGAACAAGTAGAGGAAGGTGAAAATACGGTTGAGACCATTCAAGCACCAGCTGGAAGGGGAGGAAGAGTTCGGAATCCACCAGTTTGGGCTGCTGATTACACGTCAGGAGATGATCTTTCAGACATGGAAGATGAAATCAACATGGTAAGCTTTGATCTTGACAATCTTGCTTTGATGATTATCTCAGACCCCACAAGTTTTCATGAAGCCACCGAGTATCCAAAATGGAGACAAGCGATGGACACAGAGATCAAATCCATTGAAAAGAACAAAACGTGGACATTAACTCATCTCCCAGCAACTGCTAAAGCCATCGATGTGAAGTGGATTTATAAAACAAAGTTCAATGAGCTTGGAGAGGTGGACAAGTACAAAGCACGGTTAGTAGTGAAAGGCTACGCACAAGAGTACGGGATAGATTATACAGAGGTATTCGCTCCTGTTGCTCGAATGGACACAGTTCGAATGATTCTTGCTTTAGCCGCACAAAAGGGATAGGAAGTCTATCAATTAGATGTTAAATCTGCATTCTTGCATGGAGAGTTAGAAGAATATGTATTTGTGGAGCAACCTCAAGGCTATGAGGTAAAAGGAAAGGAATCCATGGTTTATAAGCTCCACAAGGCTCTCTACGGCTTAAAACAAGCACCGAGAGCTTGGTTTAGTCGCATTGAGGCTTACTTCATCAAAGAAGGCTTCACGAGCAGTCCTAGTGAACAAACTTTGTTTGTCAAGAGAAAAGAAGACAAAGTGCTGATAGTAAGTGTCTATGTTGACGATCTACTGTTCACAGGAGATGACCAAGAAACGCTAAATGAGTTCAAGTGTTCGATGGAGAGGGAATTTGACATGACAGATCTAGGATGCATGAGGTACTTTTTGGGCATTGAAGTGACTCAAAAGGATGATGGGATCTTCATTTGCCAAAAGAAGTACACTGCAGAAGTTTTAAAACGATTTGGAATGCAAGATTACAATCCCGTGTCCAATCCAATCGTGCATGGACAGAAGATTGGTAAAGATGAAGCAGGGGCAAAGGTTGATCCAACATTGTACAAGCAGATGGTGGGAAGTATAATGTATCTTACTACAACACGTCCCGACTTAATGTTTGTGGTGAGTCTCGTGAGTCGTTACATGTCGAATCCGACACAACTTCATTTTGTAGTAGTTAAGCGTATCATGAGATACTTAAAGGTAACGATGGAGTATGGAATTTGGTATAAGCGAGAAGAAAGCAGTGAGTTAGTGGCTTATACCGATAGTGACTACGCATGAGATATGAATGACGGTAAGAATACATCTGGTTATTTGTTTTTGATGAGTGGAGGAGCAGTGGCTTGGTCTTCAAGAAAGCAACCGATAGTGACTCTCTCGAGCACAGAAGCTGAGTATGTTACAGCTGCAACATGCGCCTGTCAAGCCATATGGATGAGGAGGATACTAGAAGAAATTAGTTAAGTGCAAGCTGCAGAGATGGTGCTACTATGCGACAACACTTCCACTATTAAGTTGTCGAAGAATGCAGTTATGTATGGAAGATCTAAGCACATAAAGGTCAGGTATCATTTTCTAAGAGACTTAACTAAAGAAGGCATGTTGAAGCTGGTCTATTGCAGCACATAGAATCAACTTGCGGACATCATGACGAAACCATTAAAGTTAGCTTCATTTGAAAGGATCCGGGCAACCATTGGAATGATTCCGTCAGCGATTGACCATATTTTTTTTTTCATTTTGTCTGGATGGTGAAATCGCTGCATTTGCGGACGACTCCAATTATAAACGAATGGTAAAAAACTGTTGTGATTCCGTTTTGAACAAAATTGTCAAAATGAATAATTATTAATAAAAAATTATTTAAATTTCTTGTTTCATATATACTTTTAATTATAATTTTCAAATATTTAAAATAATTTTTAAAATTTAAAATTATTAAAATATTTAAATATACAATACATATACATATATATAAAAAGATATTTTTGTAATTTTATTAAAAACACAGAAAAACACAACATAATTTTAGATTTTTAAATATGCGTTTCGCCCGCGTTTACGGACGAATGCGACTCCACCAATTAGTTTTAATATCGTTCAAAGTCACGAGAAAACGCAATTATCATATTTATGGGCGATTATAACTCCACCAATCAAGACAAGTTCAATGTCTTTGAAAGAGAAAAGAGAGTTGCCAAGTCCAATCCAACGTCAAACTATCAACAATTTAAATATTAAGATATATGATTTTGTAATCTTAATTTTAACTGTTGAAATTTATCGTTCAAATTCTTCGATTGCACATTGATAACATTGTGTCACATATAAAAAAAATTTTATATTAAATTATATGAAATTCAATATAAAAATCAACTACAAAATAAATATTGAAATGAAAACCAGTAACCCTTTTACCAATTATAGAATGATTAGCTATAGAATTATACTTTTGCAACCGATTGATACAATTCTAACATGGCACGACAACTTATCATAAAAATAAATAACGAAATAGACGTTACGAGGATCAAATATTTGGCATATAAATTAGAAAATAGACGTTACGTGGATCAAATATTTGGTACGTTTATTTAAATTTAAAAAGCTTAAATTTGCCATCATTTTTTTTCTATAAAGGCAACGCGACCAATTCACAGCTCATATATTCCGCAAAAGGAGCCAAAAACAGAACCATCTGGCATCCGTTGGCTTTGATTTTTCCGAGATCTCAGGTCTTCTCCTTAAATCAACGGTCCAGATTTCCTCTATCTCTTCCTCGTGTATATATACTATCCTCCCCTCTCTCTCTCCTCTCCTCTATTCTCCTTGTTTTAACCCAATACGGTATTTCTCCGCTGTGTCTCCGTTTGCCGGCGATTGTTCGTCGGACGGTGAAAGCGTTGGCCTAGATCCCGTGGTACTTGGTCAGGTTTGTGGTTTTGTTTTGAATGCGTTTGTGTTTGTTTTCTGATTGATATCTGAGTCTATACACGTTTGTTTTCTCATCATTTCGTATTTTGTTGATTGTTGCGATTTTCCTGCAATGTTGTTGTCTGGATTCAGTGTAGTGTTTGAATCGGAGATTTTCCTACGAAGGTTGAGAATGTGGGGTGAATAATTTAGCGGTTGAATTATCCGTGGATTTCACATCGTATTACTATAGAATTGATTCGATTTTGTGATTCTCCTGAACTTTTGGTCGTGTTAGGTTAGTCATTAGGAGAATCGTGGAGATGTGTGTTCCTGATTCCCGTAGAAGAATTATAATTTTGTCAAACTTAGCCGTTTGGCCAAAGACGAAGATATATAGTTTGACATGGCTGCTGGAGGGAATTGAGACTAGGGTTGCTAGAAATTGGTACTTCTGTCGTTCAATCTTTGGTCATGTATTCATTGTATGGTATGATGGGCAATAATTTGCCAGAGCTACATTGTTTCTAATGGCAAGTCTGACAAAACGTTCGATTTTCACCTGTTGAGAGGGTAATTTTTTAAAAACTTGGTGCTTCGTTTTTATTAGTTTTAAGTTTGATGTGATTGAATTTGGTGGGTCCTTTTAATAAAAGGAGTCTAGCTTTTGGGTGAAAAGCACACATTGAGCTGAGTCATGTCTTTGGTGTTTATAATAATTATCTATGATCTGGATTGTAACTAATACTTGCTTTTATGCTGGAATTTCAAATTTATTTTTTTGGGTGGGACCAATTCAAGGAAGAATACTTGGACATGATTGGGGATATACTATGCAAGAATATAAAATGTTAACTATCAAGTCAAAACATGACATATCTATGTTACTTGCTTAGAGAGAATGAAGTTGTGATGCATAAGATTCAGGTTTGATATTGCTGTGAGAAAATTCAATAGATAGCAATGAAAACAGCGAGAATTTGGAGGCAGATCTTGGAAGTCACCTATTCTATGACATGTTAAAGTTGACATCAGAGCAGTGTTTTGCATATGATGCTCGTTAATCCACCATGGATTCTCTTACATCAGCATGAGAATGTAGTAAAGGCTTGAGGGTGCAGCATCTATTCTTCTTCTTCATCATCATCTTTCATAATCTGTTTTGTTTCATTTTTTTTCCTACATTTCAGTGGAAGTCTTCAAATGGGTGCTCAGGGTTTCAGTGTTGATTTGAACAAACCCCTTGTTTTTCAGGTAATAAGGCATTGAGGATCTTAATCTGTGCATTGTCTGCCTTGACTATACTTAATAAAACTAGAGTAATATCTTATGATGTTTCTCAGGTTGGTCATCTTGGAGATGCGTACCAGGAATGGGTTCACCAACCTATCGTGACCAAAGAAGGCCCTCGGTTTTTCCAGAATGACTTTTTCGAGGTATTCTCCTTATTCTTTCCCTTCTTGATTGAACTTTTTGCTCACAGGTGATGCCAAAAATCTATAGATTTACTTCATTACCCCGTTTATCAACGTTCTTATTCCATTTTTGCAATGGAACAGTTCTTAACCCGGACGGTTTGGTGGGCAGTTCCAGTAATTTGGTTACCAGTTGTGTTTTGGTGCATCTTAACATCAGTGAGGATGGGGCATACACTTCCAGATATCGTTGCAATGGTAGCCTTTGGCATATTTATCTGGACGTTGTTAGAATACACTCTCCACCGCTTTCTTTTTCACATGAAATCAAACAGTTACTGGTTCGTCTCCTCTCTTTGTGACATCTTTTACGTCGTACGCCTAGTTTGGATACTAACTAATTTTCTCGAGGAACCATTTCAGGGGGAACACCGCGCATTATTTGATTCACGGATGCCATCACAAACACCCAATGGACCACCTTCGCCTCGTTTTCCCTCCAGCGGCAACCGCCATTTTATGCATTCCGGTACACCCTTTAATTCTCAACAAACCATAATGATATGCAATTCGATCAATCGATGATGATTTTACGACTGTGGTATGACAGTTCTGGAACATAGTGAAGCTTTTCGCAACTCCTTCAACTACTCCTGGTTTGTTTGGTGGTGGCTTGCTTGGCTACGTGATGTATGATGTCACACATTACTACTTGCACCATGCTCAACCAAGCAGACAAATAACAAAGAATCTCAAGGTATAAACATACAACCAATCCTTAAGCAAAAAACAAAAGAAAATGAATCTATAAACTGTTAGGATCCCACATCGCTTAGAAATGAGACTAAGTGATGCCTCATAAGGCCATGGGCACTTTCATCCCATAAGCTAGCTTTTGGGATGAGATCTGTGGGTCTTTGCGGGATTGGTTTGGGCCTATTATTGCGGTATTAGAGTCTGCCCACACCGTTGGCTTGACTCCACGGAAGGGGCGACCTGGGTTAGGCAGAGTGGACCGTCTAGGGTGGGCTGACAAGGATTGGGACGAGATCTGGTTGTCTTTGCGGTATTGGTTTGGGCCTATTATGGGGCGACCTAGGTTAGGCCAGAGTGGGCCGACGAGGATGTCGATGCTTAAACGATTGGGTATTGTTAGGATCCCACATTGCTTAGAAATGGGAGTAAGTGATGTATTATAAGCTAGCTTTTGGGATGAGATCTGGAGGTCTTTGCGGGATTGGTTTGGTACTATTATGAGATGAGTTCTTATCATAAACCTTTCAACCTAACTAATTTCTCGGGCTTGCGAAAGTTCTTAAACCCGTCTTTAAAAGAATGTGGAACTTGTTCGACGATTGCTTACCGTGTAGTGATGTAATTTGTGTGTGTGTATTTGCAGAAATATCATTTGAATCATCACTTCAGGATTCAGGACAAGGGCTTTGGGATAACTTCATCGTTTTGGGACAGAGTCTTGGGGACACTCCCTGCTTCTAAAGCCTCTAAAAAGGAGCAATAGCCAAGCCAAGCAGCCATTTACATATATATATATATATATATAATTAAATTGTATCCACATGGAGAGATGAGATAATATATTAATATCCGTATATTTACTCTTTGGCCCTCTTGTAAATCATTTTATGATTTCTTTTTTGGGCTAATGTTTGTGAAAAATATTTCTTAGCAGTTTATTAGGATATCAGCTTCGGTCTCAATTATTATATATATATATATATATGCATTTATATGAATGAATAGCTTTCTGAGACAGATTCATTTTTTTATTGTAAGTTTTATAGTTTATTACGTAATTTTTATCCGAGTTTTAATTATAATGTAATAAAAAATGAAACTACTGTGTATTATTACTATATAGTAGTTTTCATTGTCTTCAAATTTATTGATGGATATTCGTTTTTCCTTTTTCTTACATGTATTCAAATATAGTTCTTATAATATTTTCATATTTATAAACTTATAAGTTATATCTAAATATAAGGTGACTGTGCAACATTATGGATTAATATTTTCATATTGTTTCCTTTTTATCCTACGACAAAAGCTTCTCATATTTTATATAACTAGAAATGGACCCGCGCGATGCGCGAGTTTTAAAAAAATTTTCAATCATAAACTTTAAATTAATTAATTACAAATAGACGATCTTATTAGAACGATGTGAGGTTGACAATTATATCATAATGTGTAGTTTTTTTTATGTAAATATGGATAATAAGATTAAAGTATTAAAATATCCAAAAAAATGTAGTATATAGTTTATATCGTAGAATAATAAGATTAAGTGAATTTTTTTAGATTATTATCCTTTCATGAATATGAAAAAATATGTAGATAATAGAATTTAAACAAAAGGAAATAGTAAATATTAAATGGTGAATATGAATATATTGGAAATGAGTTTATAATTTGAATATCTAAATCATAGTTAGAGTAAAATAAAATTATCAATAACGTTAAATGGAAAACATGTTATCATATATTAATGTATAATAGTTTATATATTTTAGTAATTATCGGTCATAAATTTTGAATGCGCGATAATACAGACTTGATTTGTGTATCATATTCATTTTGAGAATATTTTGTTGTGAATGAGAACTCAATCTAAAAATTAAGTCATAATTCTAGTTGATAATATTAATAGTAGTAGTAAGTAGCTTAATTCTACAAAGATCTCAAGTAATAAAAATCAAGATTTAATACATAGACGGCTTTTGTATTACATTTCCTTAGTGGGTCTAAAAATGTGCTCAGATTACAATCAGGATCATGGAAGAGAAGTTGTCGATCTAGAGCAAGCAAGTAAATTCAAGGAAACCATAACATCAAAATGGATATTTAATTTACAATAATAAGTTTAGAACTAAAAAGCGCAGATGATAAAACCCCGAGCAATGTATCAATCCTCTAGTAAGAAAATAATTTTACACAATGGACTGCAGAATGATAGAATAATCATGGCCGCCAAATGAGACAATTTTTTTTATCACATAGATGATAAATGAAGAACAATAATTTTCTTTATATGCATGAGAAATGGAATCCATAGGTATTAGATGTATTAGATGAGTCAAATAAATTTCCTAAAGATCCTTTCAATGGTCAAGTATAGGAAAATTTGTACCTTAACTATACCATAAAGCACGCCTTACATATTTTCAGCTATAAACTAATTATATTAGAAAACCTATATCCAAAAAGATCAAAAGCCTTGTCATGATGAGGAATCAACCTAGCTGCCCTTACAAGTGCAAAACCAATAGAGACAAATACCCTGAGCAAGAAATGTTCTCTGCTGCCACTAACTGCAAATATTAGAAACCAAATATTCCACAGACACAACAGACATTCGGACACATAGAGCAATAATCAAATTCGTAGCCTAGACTATTGAATGAAACGAAAAAATAGCACATGCAAAACATAACAACAAATAAAGTTAAAAGACTCAATATCGATCCTGAGGAACTGTGGTATGAATTGGTGCCACTGGATTCAACCATATAAAAAACATAGCTTCAAAAGTAAAACTGAGAGTGATAGAATGGAAGACAAACAACCTATCCATAGCCCAAAGCTAAGGGAAAAATGTTAGCAGAACCGCGCCAGGACTCAAGGACGGCCTACAAGAGTTCAGAACCATCATCAACTGCATAATAGAAAAGTATTTTAAAGAACCACATGATACAGGTTATGTTCCTTAGTCTAAACCTTATTTCGTTTAAATTCTTGAATAAGTTTCCAAAATCAAGAGTCTAAAATCAAGATGTTGTTCTGTTTAACCTAATACCTAAAATTGAAAAGCTAAGTCTTTCTTCCAAATGGTTCATTTGTAGAATAAAAAATCAGAAAAATAACATAGGGCATGGATTTATCCATCTGAAATTTGCCCTAGTTATTTTTCTTCCATTAGATTAGTAACATTATCCAAAACAGAAATGCAATTCTTCGTGTATAACCTAACATGGTATCGTATAACCTTGCATCGGTTATTCCTCGTAACAAAGAGCTGCAAACTTACACTTGGAATGAACTCAATGGAACAAAACTTCTTGACCTCTCAATGCCCAAACTCTCTGTACAAACTCAAGGCCGACGTGAGGCGCTGCAACAACAACTTGGTGTTACCGGAAAAATAATAGAGGGCATGATTTATCGCTCAAATGAGAACATGAGAAGAAGTCGGTTGAACTTGTAAAGGAGGAAACATGTTTTATTTGTACTTGTCTAATTGTTTAATTTTTTGCAAATTGAAATTTTTTAGAGATAAAAACATTGGAATTGAAATTTTTTTATTTTTAGTCATTTTTTTGTTTAATTTTTTACATGTTGAACTTCTCATACATAAAAACATTTAAAATTGATATTTTAAATAATAAAAAATTTAGTAAATAATGTTTGTATGGAAATTTAAGGTGATGAATAAAATGACTTTTTATATTTCAAAATAAAATAAAATAAAAATTGATTGATGAGGTGGCTTCACCAAAAGCCACCGTTGAACTCTTATATGTAATTCTTTTTTTTTTCTGTATTTTCTATTCGTGCTTGGAAAAAACTTAATATATGAGAAAAAAAAGAAATATCTTATAATTGGCTGGGCCTGAATTGGAATAAAAACCCACAATTTGTAAACCGACCCGAGGATAGACCCGATTTTGCGGGTTCATCGATCCCTGTTTGCCTCTTGTTTCGAATCCTCCATCTTTCATCTCCTCGCTAGAAATTAGGGTTTAGGGTTTTTGCTGATTCATCTTTTCCACGGTTTTCGTCGCCATCAATGTGAGTTTTCATTTCAAAATCTGAGTACAGATCATCGCAAAGCTCTTCACTAGCTATGGCGACTGAGGCTCCGACAAAGCCGCCTCCGGCGAATCCATGCTGTGCTGCAGTACGTATTTCGTCCCTGAACTTGGTTTTTTCCCCCTACAGATTTGAGTTTTTTATATACTTAGGTTTTATTTTTCTAATTTTTTTGTCGAGTGGATTTTCCAGTGGCGAAACGAGTGCGAGAAGATGAAGAGGATGAGACGAGCTTATAAGGAAACGGTGGATGTTCTTAAGAATGCTTTAGAAAAGGCACAAGGGGAGATCTCCAATCTAAAGAAAAGTAAGAGGATTAATAGTGTGTTTTTCTTTCTCAATGTGTTACTCTAATGCTGTACAAGTATCCTTGGATTGAGTTCGAATGGAATATCGAATTTCCGTCCATTAATTTTACCAATGGCAAATGTGTATCTGTTGTATTTTGTTATGGTGCATCTTTCTTTGATACTTTTGGGCTTCGCTATAGAATTTTGAAAAAATTCTTCGATTTGGAACTGGATTGAATTCTGCCACATGAATAACCACTGGTGACCGCAGTCAGATGTGTGATTTTGTGATTACAATCAGTATGATTATGCTTATTTAAAATTTAATTTGTCACTCTCTTGCTATTTGTGATTCCTTAACATTGAATTTGTTGTCTCAACCTGCAGAGCAACAGGAGGAGGTTGTCAAGGTAGATGTTGAGAGAGAGACAAAAGAGAAAGAAGAGGCTGTAAGAGCTTTAGAGAAAAATGTATCTGATCTGAAAGTCGAGTTATCGTCACTGCAAAAAAGATTGGAACAAAACCTTCAAGAAAAGAATGAAGGAATGATGCTTCTTCAGGGTCAAGTTTCTGAAGGAGAAAAGGAAATTAATCAACTGAAGGATCTTCTTCAGAAAGAAAAATTAAGGGCAGATAATGCTGAAGAACAAAGGAAAGAAGTTTGTGAAAAACTAAAAAAGACAAAGTCTCTGAAAGTTAAAACCGAGAAGAAAAAGGATACTGATGATGTCCTGAAGAGGCTTCTTGAGAATGAGAAGCGGGCTACTGAGGTGGAAAGGAAAAAAGCAGAATCAGAGAAAAAGAAAGCTGATCAGTATTATTCTGAGTTGGAAGTGTTAAGAACTAATGCCGATAAGGCTGCTTCTGAGTTGGAAGTGTTAAGAACTAATGCTGATAAGGCTACTTCTGAGTTGGTTGCTTTGCGTACTAGTTTTGAAACTGTAAGCAAACAGCTTAATTTAGAAAAGCAAAAGAGATTGAAGGAGAAAAAATGTGCAGATATGGAGATCGCAAAAGCTAAAGAACAGAAGAAGCTGGTGGAGGATTTGTCTAAGCAGTTGGAAACGGCTAAAGCAAGTAATGAGGAATTCAGGAAAAAAATGGAGTTAGAGATAGCTAGTAACGATGCAAAGAATGCTGAATACTCAGCAAAACTTGAGGAACAATTTAAGCACCTTAAGATGAACGAGAAAGTGGCGATGGACTGGAAATCTCATGCTGAAAATCTTGCTCAGGAGTTAAAAGAAGCAAGATTAGTGAGTGAAGGTTTGCAAAAAAATCTGGAAGAATTATCATCCTCTCAGAAATTAGCTGAGAATAGGTCTATTTCGCCTCAGAAGGTCAGACATCTCGAAAGTGCTGAGTTAGAGATTTTGCGAAAAGAACTAAAGTTTGAGAGAAAGCGTGTAAAACATGC
This sequence comes from Gynandropsis gynandra, assembly GCA_036759665.1. Classification (NCBI taxonomy): domain Eukaryota; kingdom Viridiplantae; phylum Streptophyta; class Magnoliopsida; order Brassicales; family Cleomaceae; genus Gynandropsis; species Gynandropsis gynandra. Next base: position 1,438,126 of record CM071866.1, on the reverse strand, counting down.
TAAACAATTGACTAAACTCGAAAAAGTTCGGAGAGAAGTTTTGGTTGATGAACTCAGTCGGTTGAAACTGGAGTTTACTCGTTTCTCGAATCGCTTGAATCTACTGGATGATTACTTTTCATCGGACATGGAAGGTACAGATGACCACGGGAAGGTTGGTTTCTGCCTTACATTTCTTGCCTAGTTATCCTTAATTTGACTTGGATTTATGAGCACAGGTTTTGCCATTTGATACTGTATTTTGCTACTGTTTTTTCAGACATGGGGGTTATCTGATGGATCTTTTTTTGTTTGACATGGTGGGTAAAATACAACATCATTCTTTGATTTATTGTTTCTGAGTTAATAGCTTAGTCTAGTCACATGGTTTAGAATTCCTTGTAGAGCATGAGAACGTATGCTTAATTATATTAGTAGTCTTTGGGTCTCAATATTTTTATGGAGATTAAGCGAAAGCTGGTGCTCTGGGCAGTTTTGGTTTATTATTGTCTTTGCGTTGGATCTGAGTGTAGAAGTAAAGAAGATTTAATGTGTTTGTCTTCGAAATGGTGGTAGCTTCTATCATAATATGCATACTCTATTCCGCAGCATAATTTAGCTTTTTTAACTTTGCAAATACATTGATTTGTGGTGTCGAGCTGCTAATTCTTTACTACCTAATCTTCTTCTTGTCATGCAGGCAAAAGACCACAAAAAATTACTAAGGTTAAAAGAGTTATCCCAGGTGAACCTTATTAGTGAAAACAAAATTTGTGGTACAAGGTGCAATGTTGTGGCCAGATCCGGCTGTCAGGAGCAAGCACGGCAGTTTGCTGGCCCGATTATTTCTAATTCTAGACAGCACTTGTGTGAATCCGTCACAGGTACTATTTCTGAATCGAAGTCTCTGATTGGAGGCTCTAAAAAATTCCAGACTTCTGGTGAAAATTCCAGCACATCTTTTTCTGATGGACAATTCGCGGCCTCACAGGAAAGAGGACGATTCACTGTTTCTACCTCAGCCAAAATTGCCAAAGATAACATGGATACCCAACCACCAAAGGCAAATATGTCCCCTAGAGTTTCTGATGCCAGGAACAGTGAAAATCTCTGTTTGGTTGCTGAAAGCCATCTTCAAAGTCATCAGACTGATATTAGTGATATAGTCAACAAGCACCTCAGCGAGAGGAAGAGAATGGCAGAAGCAGTTGAATCTCTTAAGCATCTGTACTCTGAAGATAGGAAATTGAATTCACGGATAGGAGAGAAGGTGATGACCTTGCATTCTATGTTAGTAGGAAATATGGTTAGACCTTTCAAGGGGGAAGAAAGTTTGTTGCCTTATGTTCAAGACGATCCCTGTATAAATTGTGGCACCGTTTCGAAGAAGAGAAGGGCTCCTTGTGAGATAAACACAATGATACAGTGCTCTGACGAGTCTAGGCAGTCAAAGAGGATAAAATTATCGGATGCCAAAACATGTGAGGACCTGGTGACTTCTGGAAAGACTCCACAGCAAGCGGACAATCCAACAGAAAATGCTCATGCTTCTGTGGAAAAGATATGCCTCTCCTCAGCAAATAAACAAGTTGCAACAACTTTAGGTTTTGAGGAAGTTGATGGTGCTGACTATATGAAATTGCTAGAATTGGATAGATCAGAAGATGAAGAGTGTTACAAGTTGGCCAGAGAAGTGCCTCTGTCACCAAATATTCCGGTTATAGATGTTCAGGGTGATGAGGATCAAAATCCTCCTAGAGCTCTTGATTTGGTAGCAGGTAATAGTGACGATATGTGCGGCAATCTGGATGCTTCAATGGCTTCAATGGCGGTGGGAACGTCAACTGTGTGTGCAAAAATAGATGAAAATGATTCTTTACATGACCATACCCCTCAGCACGTGGTTGTATTTACAAACATTAAAGAGGAAGAAAGTATCGTCAGAGTTGTCCATGCTTCAAACAAATGTATTCAACGATGCCCGCCAGCTGATAAAGGAGAGCTGGCACTCGAGGAGATTCTCTTGTCACTGAAGATGGAGGAGAACCTGTCAGTTCTGTAAGTAATTCAGTTATCATGTATTGCATCTTTTCACTGTTACAGAATCATGAGCAAGGTTCCATTGAATCTTTGTAATGTAATTATTATTTGTTCTCTTTTTCTTGCTTCATCAGCAATTAATGGGTGAGCCTAAATTGTACCTTTTATTTCAGGGAAAGGGCCTCTGTTTTGCTCTCCTTGCTGCTGCATAACTTCTCCATCGCTGCTTCAATGAAAATCAGGAAAATTCTGAATGCTGATGCTTTGTCCTACTTGGATTCTTTCTCGATGCATATATATAGAGGTTTGCTACTCTTTCGTATTATGTATTTTTTCTAAAAAACGTATTCATCTAGATTTCATATATTTTGAGTTGATTGAACTTGACATTTTCTTGTACAGTGCTTACCGATGCTGAGACTGGAGCTATGCTTTCAGAACTATTGGATGAGCTCATTGGTCTCATTCAAGATTTCCTCTTGGAACCGAGGATATTATGTTCTGTCACATCCTCGGAGATGTCTGAATCTGATTCAAATATCAGTGTCTGCCTGGATGGAGAAAATGTAACCCTCTCTAAAGGGGTTGCTTCAATTGATCGTGTGGTTGCTGGCAGTGCTATTTTTGCTGCAATATGCTCTGCAACAGATCGTGTTGGATTCATTTGTGAGGCTTCTTTCGAAATCCTCTATAAGCACAGTCATGCGAAAACCTCTGAGCTGCTGATTATCCTTCATGTCTTTGTTTATGTTGCTGGTGAGAAAATGTTGTCGTCAAGGGAGCATAATTTGCCAATTACTGTGTTGAAATCTATCATAAAATTTCTAGAGGACAGGTATTTAGATTCGATGGAGGGCGAGATAGGGTTGCATCCTAGTAAGAAGTGTCCGTTCTCAACGAACAGTCCTTCCTCTCTGGAGGATGTTGTAATTATGCTCTTGGAAATTCTTCAGAAGTTTGCTCAATCCAGTTCATCGGCTTCTGATCCTCTGGCGGAGAAGACAAAATTCAGTCTGCCCCATGAATATTTCCAGTGTCTACTTGGTTCAAAGTGTGATGCATCTTGCTGTTTGAGTAAAAACCAATCGGAGACAATAGGTAGCGGAGTTTTGTGTCAACTCTGTGACATTCTATCGATGGTGGAACTTATCGCCGGTTACATGGTACGTTTCTTACTATTTTTTACTTGTATTTCTTGGAGTGATCGATGCACAACGTAATTTAAAATGCGGGTCAGTATTACATCAATAATATGTGGCAGACGCCGCAGAGCTTGTTAGAACTGTTGAATGCTCAGTAAAGTCTTCTCCGACGGGTCTTTGCCTAAGTTAGCTAATATCGTTCGAAAATGGTTTATTTTCTCATATAAATACAGGCTTGGAATTCGACAAGCGCCAATGTTGTTGCTCCGTTGCTTAAAATGTTGGAGATGCCATTGGCAATGGACTTCTCTGTCGCGATCATTTCGCTCGTTGGACAACTTGGCAGGTATATATTTAGGTTATATACTTTTTCATCGAAATGAATTGGTTTTGTTTCAACTAAGTCATATCGTTTTCGGGTTTTCAGTATTGGAGTTGATGCTTGTGGATATGAAGAAGAAGGAATAAAAAACATGATAGACAAATTGTCTGCATTTTTGCAATGTGAGACAAGTTTGAAAGCAGGTTTCGCTGTTCAGTTAGCTACCGTAAGTTCTCTCCTCAAGCTTTTACCGTCGGATTGCCTGAAAATCGTTCAAAGTAATACCACACTTACGGATCCTTCAGCCGTCTCCATTCCCGGTAATCTCATCGCCAAATGGTTATCATTGTTGAGCGATGATCAACGAGCGTTCTCATTCGAGTTCTTACAAATTGTACGATGAAATTCACTCTATCAGAGTTCTTTGGCTTCAAAGTAGTAAAATTTTGGCAATGGGTAAATTGTATGCTTCTGATTTGTAAAGTTGGAATTTGAAGATTGACAGCATCTTTTTGTTCTTAATTCTATGAATTGGAAAAAGAAAATTTCATAAATATAATAATCAGCAATTAAAATTGCATCAATGATGTTCATCAGATGCTGCTTTCACTTTTCCAAGAAGAATCTTAAGACAAAACACAAACCCTTTGTTATTCATTAGATCCCAACAACAATGAAATTTCGTTACCCGAGCGATGTCGGAATACTCTGTTCATGCCTGAAGAAATTCTCGGGATCGAACTTTGCCTTGATCTTCACCAACCTTTCGAAATTTCCCTTGAAATACTTCGTCCCCCATTCTCGAGCATCGCTCTCTTCGTAGTTCATTCCAAGATCGAGATCTCTGTAATTCACATACGCACATCTCGGATTCTTCGAAACATACGGTTCCATATAACTATACATTTCTCTCATCCACTTCATGTGCTTATCTTCACTCTTTTCGCCGTCTTGCCATAACGTCAGCCATTGAATCTTGAACAATGTACCATTCCTATGAGGGAATGGAGTTTCAGATTCCGGGATCCTCGCCATCATTCCACCGTAAGGGTTCCATATCGTCAACGGAGAATCCTCTTGCAAGAGCTTTTTCCATAGTCCTTCCAAGCCTGCCATAGGGATCGGCTCTTTCACAAAGTCTGACTTGGCCTTGAAGTAATTTTTGAACAGCGATTTCCCGTCGAGTAACGCCTCAGGCGGTGTGCTGCTCGGAAATCCAGCAATGTACATTACCGATTTTATCCAACTCATTTCTATACAATCCTTCTTTGTTAGTCCTAACTCAGGGAAACTCCTCTGCATCACCTGTCCGAATTAACACTTGCCTTGAGGTTAAAATTGTTAAATACAATAGTTTAGGTCTTAATTTGTAAAAATAGGCAGGTCTAAGAATATTTTCATTAATTCCAAATTGACCCCCGTAGTTTCAAAAGCTTACCTGTAAGAGGCGACTCGAGTCGCCGAGAAACTGACCCTGATACGAAGTCGACACTGTCCTCTCACTTCCCTTAGGGCTTTTATTCGCTGTCTGAATAATCACTCGGATGAATAGATCGTCATCCAGTTTGTCGGCGACTTGTTGCCATTTGTACAAAACCTTTGTTCCGTCTTGTTCCAGCGTCTTCGTGACGGTGAATACCGTCACTGTCTCCGGTACCGGGACGAGCTTAATTTTCCATGCGAGGATTACTCCGAAGCTTCCACCGCCTCCGCCGCGCAATGCCCAGAATACGTCCTCTCCCATGGCGGCACGATCAAGGATTTTCCCATCCGCGTCAATGATTCTAGCGTCCAGGACATTGTCGGCTCCCAGACCGTACTTCCGCATCATTGATCCGTACGCTCCGCCAGTGATGTGGCCGCCGATGCCGAGGCTCGTGCACAATCCCGCCGGAAATCCATGCGTTTTGCTTTTCTCCTGGATCCTGTAAACCGGGTGATATTTCGGGGGATTAAAATTGGGTTTATAAAATAACCCGGTATGAACCGGGATTTAACGGTTGGTTTAATGTTGAGATATTTATTTAGCATAAGAATTTAGATTTTTTTTCCTGCTCTTCATTTTGTGGAAAAAATAATCTCATAAAGATGACTTCTCTGAATTTATCTAAAAAATAATTTAACGTTGAATGTCAAACAATTAACAAAATACAAAATATTGTTAGGAAAACATATATAACAAATCGATATGGTTATATATATATATAAGGGCGGTTCTGTTCTATTCACGTAATATAGATGACATATATGAACCCATATAGTGTTATCAAAATATTATTTGTATAATAGAATAGTTTGTGATTCATTTACATAAAATAATTTTAGATAAAACAATGTGTTTAATATGATATTTTGTTAATTATTATTGTTTAGCATTTGATGGATATATTTTCAGTAAATTTCTTGTATCAAACCTGTAATAGGCCTCGCCGACAGTGGCACCCGCGTGAACCCACGCGCTGTTACTGTCCAAATCGACATCAACCTGTCGGAGTTTGCACAAATCCACGATCACAAACGACGGTTCTAACTCCGAAACGTACGACAATCCTTCGTAATCGTGACCGCCACTGCGAACGCGCAAATGCAGTCCCAGCTTCTTCGCACATATAACCGCGGCCTGAACGTGCGTTTCGTACAGCGGCTGGAATATGAACTCCGGTTTCGGACTTGACGGTGTCAAGTAACGGAGGTTTTGCGCTGTCGACTCTAGCACTTGTTTATACGACGTCGCGTTTAGGTCGCGAGTAAAGAACGCAGACGCCATCTCGAACGATACGTCTGAGTTGTCCACCAAACAGAGCACAAAATCTTCTTGCAGTGTTGCAAACGCCGGAGAGATAAACGCAATCGCTATTAGAAACGCGATAACATTTGGATTTCTGATCGCAAACGCCATATTTTTCTTTTGGAATATGAATTTTTGTTGTTGGTTTGTGGGTTATCTTTTCAGTATATATAGAGGGCTTGTGGACGGGAAGATGTACGTAAAGTTGATGTAATAATTGCATCATGTTATTTTGGTATATAATGTTAAATGTTAATTAAATGATAATGATTTTATTATATGGAAAGATATTAAATATTACATATATACTTTTATCATTAGTGTTGATTAATTAATGAATAAAAAACTTTCAAACTTTTGGTCAGTTTTATCGTGAAAAAAAGGCTATGAACTATAAACAAGTGGCAAAAGATTCTCTACGGTTATATTATAAAATAACATAAAATATGTTAAAAAAAAGAAAATTATTCATATTCTTCCAATTTATTTTAAATTTGCTATTTTCAAGAGAAAAAAACAAATCGGTTGTATTTTTTAGGAAATATGTTCTAAAACTAAAACTAATTATTGAAATTCAAAATTTTTAAGAATGATAAGAAAAAGTGTAAACTGACTATTATCTATTCAATGAGAATATTATTTCAGTATTTTTTTATTTTAATTTTCAGCTTATTTTTTTTAATTTTAACTTTTAATTTTATTTTTTTAGAGTATAAATTTCAAATTTTAGTTTGATTACTCTTTTATTTTGATTATTTATCCGTTTTGTTTAAAATTTATGTCTAATCATATTTTCTTTTAAAATATTCAAATTCTACCCAAATTAATTATATGTTAATATTAAAATCCTAAAAACTTTCGATAATATTAGATTTTTAAATTGTGTAGTTTATGATTCTTATATTTTAAACTCTAATTATTTTTGTTTAAAAATAGACTTTTAGTATTTTAATATGATTTAACAGTCGTTAAGTTTTAGTTCATAAAGAAATAATTTTGGCGAGATTTTAATGGAAGAATCAAATGAAGGGTCAAAATTAATGGAAATAATAGACGGTTTAATTATAAATAAATAATTTTTTCTAAAATATATATTATTTTAGAACTGTAAATCAATCAAAATGATGTTATAATTACTAAATTGAAATATTTATTTAAAATAATTAATATTTGAGGTTAAATAATCTTGTTGAAAGTTTGTTTAAATGATTTATTATTATATCAATGATTTTTTTTTCATTTTGATATTTCAATCACATTATTGATTTTAAAAAGAAAAAATGGTAGAACGTAGGGTTAGGGAGAGATGTAGGGTTCATTAAAGGTGGGCATAATTTATGGGTTTGGGGACAATAAATGTTTACACTCTCAAAGACATTAACACAATTATCCTCAGTAATTGTAGCGTAAAAAAGGTATTCTAATCTTTTAACTAATAATAAACCTTATTTCAAAAAATTGGTAAAAAAACACACATTATATAATATAATAGATATTTCATATATTTTAGTATAATAAAAATAATAGAAAAAAAATAATGGGATGGTGATATTGGTAAATAATTACAAGTGAGAAGACTACAATATCTCCAAATTTTTGCCCATATCTTGACAATGTGTGGCAAAGCCACTTTGTGAAGTCAATCAATTCAACCATTTTCCAAGTCATTCGGTTCATTTTTCCATTTTCTTTAACTTTTAGATTTTTCAAAATTTCACGAGTTTACACCTCTCCAAATTTGTTTTAAATTTCTATTTGTTAATTAAATATAAAACATAATAAAAATAACAATAAAATATATAATTACCATCTAACATAGAAATTAACATCTTCCATCTTTATCAAATTCATATTTCGATAAAAAATATAACCGTATTTATTTAGAATTTAAGTTCATCCGATCTTATAAAACCAAGCATGAAATTTTGATTGTATATGTATATATGTAAAATGTTATATAGTAAGTTTGATAATATGTATGAATAATGGAATTAAATGATTTTAGGATTAAAATGTGGAAATATATAGTTTGCTTTTGGTGAAGGGTCACCAAAGGAATAGCAAAATTAGAGAGGTGATTGGTGGACTATTTAGCTTAAAAGCAACAAAGTGTTTATGCCATCAAATTCTTTGTCTAAAGATCATGTAACGTGTGACATTTTTTGACCCTATATTACTTGCAAGTCTCAATTTTGTATATATATATATATATGTATATTTACTTATTTAATTAATATTGTAATTATACTAATAATAAGACCACAAAATCAAATTAATGGATATTAAAAAATTTGATAAAGATGACGTGGTGTCATAATTCATTCGGGTACCCACCAAGTTAGATTATGAAAAATCTTTACACATTTGGATGATTGGTTTTATCAAATGCACAACCACAATACTCTTGCTTTTATTTATTTTTGGATTATTTATATTCTTTAATGATTATATAATGTGTATATATATATTATACATATACCACTTACATTTACATGTGTTAGTCAATGTGGTATTAATTATCTGACCTTCTTTTTTATCTAACAACAGAAACTTCTACACCTTCTCTCTCATTTCTAAGTTTAGATCTCAATGTTTATTTTCACACGTTGCGTGGTTATTTTGGTAATATATATATTTCTATTGGAATCGCAACCAAACGTAAATGCGGTGATTACGTTTTCTGGTGATTCCGGGCGATATTAAAATCGATTGGTAGAGTTGCAGTTATCCAAAAACGTACCGAAACGCGCATTTTAAAAATCTGAAATTATGTTGCGTTACGTTTGCGTCTTGGTGCGTTTTGAATAAAATTACCAAAATACCCTCGTATCTTTCCCTCTCTTCTCCCTTTCTATTATAATTTATATTAATCGTAAATATATATATATATATTTATATGTATATATTTTGTATATTTAAATATTTTTATAATTTTTAAATTTATTTCAAATATTTGAAAATTATAATTAAAAAATATACACTAAACAAAAAATTTAAATAAATTCTTTTTTAATGATTGTCTATGTTGATAATTTTGTTTAAAACGCAATCGCAACAGTTTTTTACCATTCGCTCTTAGCCGCAGTCGCCCGTAAACGCATCGATTCCACTGTTCAGACAAAATGAAACAAAACGTCCCCAATCGCTGATAGAAACACCGTCAAACACAAGCTCAAATTTAACGCTGCGTTTCCACCAGTCAAACCCTAAGAATATAAAATCGACTTAAAAACTATATTTTTTTTTATTTTTATTTGGAATAAATAATATATATATTTGAGTTCTTAAAATTTTATTTATGTATAGAAATATAACAAAATTGCATAGATATTTGTTGATCATTATGGTAATTGAAAGTTAATTTATTTAAGAAAAATCTCGTAAATAAATAAAGACATGAATTTATTCTAAAATTTTAAAATATATTATTTTCATATATGAACTATGATGTTATTTAATATCAAAACTACAATAATTATTTTTAAATTAAACGATAAATATATGTCATCTAGATATATTTTAATTATTATACATATTTTGCATAGTTTTTTTATTTGAAAATAATCTCCATTATTATAAATTAATATTATATTATATATAAATAAAAAACTTATTCATATATAATTCTACAATTTTGAAACAAATTAATACATTTTTATAAGATTTTCCCGTTTATTAATTATAAACTGCATAATAAAGAAACAAAACTCATTCATATATATGGTTATTGATTTTGTGACGTTAAAATCGTTTTGGTAATAAAAGAATTTGTGATATTAAAATACATAATTAATTTTGTTTTCTAGTCAAGAAACGACACTAATATACATATTGCGCCGCATAATGCGCACGAGAAATTGTTCTTTCTATCGACTTAGGAACCAAAATCTCATTTTTTATTACACAATTTTTGGTGGCACACATGTATTCGTACAAACAAAAAACATGTGTATATATATAATATATTAATTATGTAATAAAATTTTATTTCAAACCTAAGTGGATAGTATATTGGCAAATGTAGTAGATATATAATAATATTGTACTATCTTATTAATTATTATGAAATATGTATAATGAATATTTATATATAATTTAATGCAAGGACCAATTCTAATACAATACAACAATTAACCTTAATATGATGCAATAAACAATTCTAATACACTACAAGAAATACACGGAATCAGTCCCTAATCCGTCTGGAAAGGTATTTAGGGACTGGTTCGGGACTGGTACGCGCCGTCCGTAAACGAGCGTCGGCAATCAGTTCCAGTCCGCAAACCGTCCGCAATTTTGGACTGAAAACGTAGTTCGAAAACCGTCGGGAAATTCCGGACGGATATCGCCGTCGGGAAATTTCCCGATTAAACTCTACCGTCGGGAAATTTCCCGACGGGTGTAGGCGTCGGAAAGTAAATTTTTTTTTTACAAACTTTCCGGACGGCATATTGCCGTCTAGAATTTTTTTATTTTTTTTTAAAATTAAAACGTAAAATTTTAAAAAAAATTGAAATTAAAAAAACATTTATACAATAATATTTAAATAATCCGTTTACAAAACATTTACAAATTAGTAGGTGGGAATTGGGAATCATTATCGTCGTTAGCATCGTTGTCTCCGGCCGTATCCCAATTGATAGAAGGCATGTGTGCCTTCATCATCCTCAGCCACTGCTCACGTTCTCTTCTATTTTGCTCTACTTCTCTTTGCAGAGCGCTGAACTGTGAGTTTTGTTGTTCTAGTTGTGATTTCATCTCCGATATTGTATTTTATAATTCCTGGGTCGCGACCTTTTCCTTGCCTTTTGAGGAACTCGCATGTTTTGATGACATTCCTCCAAGACCAAATAGACGCCCTTTGTACGGCGTTACGTGCTACAAAAAATTATTAACAATTAATTTAAATTATTAATAAAAAATTATTGTAAAAATGTATTAAGTTTACCTCGAAATACATCTCGTTGTATTCTTATTGAGTTCTAGTAGGTTGTGTCCCATCTTCTCTTGGCGGGATTTGGGACACTCGTTGCGATGCCATGTTATCAACATCGTCGTGAATTTGTTTTGCCCTGGCATCTACCCAGGAACCGTCGGATTTTTTCTTGTGTGTACGTTCTAACAATTCTACATACGACGGTTCACATACTTTCTCTTTCCTCTAAAACAAATTTGATGTTTTACGTATTAAACAAATGTCACTCCTAGTAAAACTCAAAAAACTTTTAAATCTTACCATATCTTCGAAAACCTCCACGAAAGAGCGGGAACCAGCAGTATGTGCACTAGGACCATATCCCGATCTATCAGAACGACGAGATCGACTAGCGCGTTCACTTCGTTGCTTAAACTGAGGAGAGTCCCAATGGGCAAGCAACTGTCCCCAGACATCATCAGGGATCCAAGTGGGTTTGACATTGCTCTTCTCCCATTCTTTTCTCGTTTCGTATATAAGATTTTTCAATCTCTCTCCCGCATGCTTTTGAAATTCGGACTTTACATATCCGGTTATTGCAGGATCCCAATAAAATTTTTGCCGAAAATTTTAAAATAATTATATATTTAAATATTATTTTAAGTTTAAAATTTATAATGAAAATGAATCTTTAAAAAATATACCACAAAAGCTTTCCACCATCGTTCCTTTAATTCGGGATCGGTTCGCGTCCAATTGTAACTTAGACGATCATAATCAGCTTTCATTATCCTTGTGAGATGTCGATTAAGCTGGTAACGACCAAACCTAAAAATTAAAATATATTAAGACTTGATACTTAATTAGATACTAAATTAATTTCAATTTAATTTATACCAAAGTTCGTCGGTGTTAGCTGGATCTAGACGAGGAAGTTTCCGTCTTTCCTCGTCCATTGCTAAAAGCTCTTCCACTGTTGGTTCTTGATGCATCGGAGGCTCGTGATGCATCATCGGCTCGACCGGCGGTGGCATCTGCTGATAGAATGGATATGGTGGCATATATTGCGCAGATCCAG
>CM071866.1:1411767-1424919 GCA_036759665.1 Gynandropsis gynandra | reverse complement strand
GAACATCTGGTACTGGATATGAAAATGTCACACCACCATCAAAACATCTGTCTGGATTTCTACTTCGCGTTTGAACATGTGGTTCGAAGTAGTAAGAAGTGAAGAACGATATCTCCTCATTCACGTATTGTTCAACAATTGAACCCTCTGGACGAGCTTTTTGTTTGGCTTTTTTCTTCAAATGGAACATAAATCGTTCGAATGGATACATCCAACGAAATTGAACTGGACCTCCTAATGCAGCTTCGTGTGGTAGATGAACTGTCAGATACTCCATAACTGTCAGATGCTCCGCACAACAATATTCCTTCTGAAATTCCTCTTGTTGCGTCGTAATGTATCATCAGAAGGAAGAAACCGGCGATGACAATCAAACCAACTCGTCTTTCGTCCATACTTCAACTGAAAAGCATCTGTTTCCTCCATGCAATATGGACAAGCCAATCGACCATGCGTTGTCCACCCAGATAGCATACCATAGGCTGGAAAATCACTTATTGTCCATATTAGAGCACCTCGTAATATAAAATTTTGCCGTCTTGAAACATCATACGCTGGAACTCCTTTCCATAATTCATTCAATTCTTCAATTAGTGGTTGAAGAAATATATCCAAACTTCTTTTCGGATGATTAGGCCCGGGAATTAATATTGTTAAGAACAAAAACTCACGTTTCATGCACATATCTGGTGGTAAATTATGCGGTGTCATAATAACTGGCCACAACGAATAATTTCTCCCAGACATCCCGAATGGATTAAAACCATCAGTGCAAAGGCCTAAATAAACATTTCGACTCTCAGCTGCAAAATCAGGATATACCTTGTTAAAATGTTTCCACGCCTCACCATCTGAGGGATGACACATTTCTTCGTCAGGACTTGAATGCTCGGCATGCCATCTCATGTCGCTTGCAGTCTTCTCCGATTGATACAATCTTTTTATCCTGTCTATAATTGGCAAATACCACATACGACGAAACGGAACCGATTTTCCATTTCTTGTCAAATAAAATCGATATTTTCCACAAAATCGACAATTGATCAAGTCTGAAGTTTCTTTCCAGAAAATCATACAGTTGTCTTGGCAAACATCAATGTTTTGATACGACAATAAACCCAATAATCTCATCATCTTTTTTGTTTCATAATATGACTCGACTGCATTATTATCTTCAGGCAAATAATCTCTAACTAATTGAATCCATGCAGTTCTGAGAAAGATTATTTTCTGTCTTCAAATTCATTAACCGTGCAGATAAAGACAACCGTGATAAACCACTTCTACAACCATCGTAAAGTGGATGCCTAGCATTTTCTAACATTTCAAAAAATGTTTTTGCTTCTTCATTCGGATCTTATTCAATATTTTCATATTCGTTTCTTTCAACGAACGCATTTTGCACCATTTCTACATAAGGGTTTTCTACATCTTGAAAAGTCTGAGACACTTCATGATTTACGATACCCCTACTAAAATTTTCCACAACATCCCTCGGTCGTGGTGCAAAATTCTCTCCATGAGATAACCAAATAAAATAATGTGGAGTAAACCCTCTTAAATAGAGATGATTCCAAACGGTTTTCTCATTAACGAATTTTTCATTTTTGCATTTTATACAGGGACAAACCAACTTACCGTTTTCTCTATAAACTTGTTGATTTGTCGCCAACGTCATAAACTGTGTAAGGCCTTCTACAAACTCCTTCGATACACTTTGAGTTGCCGGATCGATTCTGCTATACATCCACTGTCTCGAAACGAAAATATTCGATCTCGACGACGATGCCATTACAATTAGAAACGATAACAAGATATAAAGAGAAATATATGAGATTTGTGTGTGAGAAACGGGTAGAAGAGAAGAGATTAAATAGAAAATTTTAAGACCGATTCGGGACGAATTGCGGACTGGAATGAATATTTCCCGGCGAACCGTCCCTAAGTCGTCTGTAATTAGGGACGGAATCGGGACTAATATATTTTCCGTCCGCAATTTGTGGACTGCTTAGTCAGCAGTCCGCAATTTCCCGACGGAAATGATTTGGGTCCCTATTCCGTCCCGAATTCCAGACGACTTAGGGACTGACCGACAGTCCCCAAATTTAGGGACGGATTTGGGACTGTTTTCTTAATCCGTCTTTAATTAGTCCCTAATCCGTCCCTAAATTTAGGGACGGATACTTCAGCCCGTAAATGCAGTCCTGAAATCCGAATTTTCTTGTAGTGTATGAGTCCAATCTTAATGCAAAGATTTTGAAACGTAAAACGTGATAAAAGCTTGGTGAATAGATCAATTAGTTGGTCAGCCGACACCACATGTGAGATTCAGAGAGCATCCGACTATATTTGTCCACGAACAAAGTGATAATTTAAGGCAATATATTTAATGTGGAAGTAAAATCTTTACATACAATTTATTGTGCAATCTCATTAATTATAAACTTTGTACAAAGGGTATTTATATACAACTCAATAGTAAACTTCCATATTGAGATATGAATTCAAACACTTCATTTGACATTTATATTTTATACTAAATACATCTATAATTTATTTTAAATTTATTGAACTTATTCGATTTATAGATTGTTATATAGATTCGATTTATAGGTTTGTTATATAGATTTTGAAGGTTTATTAAGTGTAAACAATAATATATGAATCTAATGATTATAAAAAAATATGTTACCTTTATATAATTACACAAATTTGATTCAACCTATTAATTCATCACACAATATTCATTTTTAAATAGTTATATATGAAATTCGCATCACATATACATATATTTTAATTAAATCACTACTAAAAATTATCGTTTTAGACACATCAAAATACGTCATGAAATTATCTAGAAATATGTTCTTTGCTTAGATTCATAATAGAAATGATATGTTCATATTGTATGCAATATCCAGAAATTCATTTAAAATTCGTCTATAAGACTTAAACTCTAAACCTTGAAAGCATTTTTGTTTGGAATACTTTTCAAAATATAATGAAATTTACATAATAAACTAGGGCTGAAAAAATAAAGAACATCCATAAATATCTTATTATTCGTATTCGTATTCGTCGAATATTTGATTTTACTATTTGTATTCATATTCTTAAATTCGAATATCCACAAATATTCGGATATTTGTATCCGCATCCGAAACTATTTAAACTTTATCTAACTTGTTAAAATTAATTTTTTAACTTCATATATTCACGTTTCAATGGGCATCCGTTGGAAAATCACAATGGAAACCCGTTGAAAGATTAAATTCTGCTCGATACTTAGAAAAAATTCAAGGTTTTCAAATTTTCAACGCGCATCCGTTGGAAAATCGCAACGGATCTCGTTGCCATTGTTTAGGTGGCTAACGAATGACCGTTTATAGACACCAACAGACACTCGTTAGTCCAGTGAACCGGATGCTCGTTGAAGGCTTTCCAATGGGCATCCGTTACTCGTTTGCAACGGATGCCCGTTGGAAAGTGTCACCATGGCTATCCTACGTCTACGACATCAATTTTGGTTCTCAACGAGCATCCGTTGCAATTTTCAAGGGATGCCTGTTGAAAGGAGAGACGTACCATCAATTCATCGTCCGTTGTCTCGGGAATGCGCATTTCCAACGGGTATTCGTTGGAAATTGCAATGGATGTCCATTGAGATACCAACAGTCATGTCAATTAATTGTGTTCGTTGAGGTGACCTTATTTCTAACGGGCATCCGTTGCAATTTCCAACGGATGCATGCTAGAAAATTCTGTATATTAGGCGTTGAACAATTCTATTTTCAACACTATCTCAAAACAAAAATTCTCTCAAAGATAAATGATCTCAAACACTTAAACACAATTAACCATATTGAGAACTTGACGATTCATTGGTCACAGTGAAATGTTGGCAGGTTCGACAGGAGCCCCACCACTGTCTCCACCGCCACCTATCGGCCTCCTTCACCTATATCAACACTGCCAATAATTGATGAAGAAGATGATATTGTGGACATAGATGCATTGATCGATAGTTTCGAGGAGCGTCTTTTTGTCCCGATTATTGACCTTGAAAGTCCTGACGGAATGTTATGGTAATTTTTTAATTAAATTATTCATATTGTATTTAGTTATCAATATTATCTAATTATTTGATTTTCACGTACATATTTGATGTGGATGATATTCTAAAACATACGAAAACAACATCATCCAATGATTGCTACAAGATCGACTATGGTATTTCTGGGAGGTGACGCCAAAAGTTATACGCCGCCGATGGTGGTGTACATTCATCGTAAGTAATTTTAATATAAAATGTAACTTTTAAATTATTATTTACTTTTATTTATAAACTAACTTATTGCAATTTAATTTTGCAGCGCACATATAAATGGCAGAAGAAGGTTACGTCGTGCATCTACACAGTTTAGATGTACGACCATGCAAACTCAGTTGCGTTTGATGATAAACAATACCAAGCGTAACAATTACAAGAAGAATTCCAAACCAACATCGGCAACAGACAAGGTATTCAACCAATTCGTCCAACATTGGGAGTCTGAAGACTCTAAGGCTAAGAGCGAGAAGGCTAAAAAATGTCAGTATGGCAAGAAGGTTCCCGAGGATGGTCCATATTTCCATATTTCGGGATCGAAATCATTCTCGAAACGAAAAAAATAATTGGTAAAATTTATTTTAATTAATTATTTAAATTTTATTGTTATATAAAATTTTGACGTAGTTATATTATTATAATGTTACAGATGCAGACGATACGAAAATAATCGACTCTTCTAAAGCTGATTATAGAAACCCACACCAAGAAGAAATCTATCATCGTGGACGATTCTCGGGCGGAATGGACCGTGAAAGCTGTGACAAAAAATCACACAACAATTATAAGTGTGCGATTCAACTCCCGACGTTCTCAATCCTTTACAAAAAGATAAAATTTATTTAGAGTTAAATAATAAGATTATTGTTACTTTATTTATTTACTTAAATAAAATATTTTTTAACAATGCAATTTTAATGTGTTTTATTTTGTAATCTGTTAGACCATATAAAGGGCGTCTATACGGTCTCGGTTCACTCTAAAAGGATTAAATCGAGGATGTCATGACGATGTCCCTCATGGTCCAAGAGAGATACACGCAAGAACGACGTATCGAGCATCTCAAAACTATACTTCGAACAATGCAAGATGTTCTTCATGGAACGCAAGATGCTCTTCAAGTAATATAATCGGAGCTTCAAGAAACTCGAGCAAAGATGCGTCACATGGAGAGCATTATCGAGTTGCTAACTGGTCGAGCGTATCAGCTACCAGAACCGACGTGGGAAAAACGCCGAGACAAGACCCGATAATCGACTCCGATGCAACCCCTTCACGAGGTGTTGGCGATCACGGGGATGAAGATAGCGCTACAAATTTAGATGATTTGTAGTAAATTTGGTTTTAATTTGTATAAATTTTTTTAATTTTTTTCGTCAAGTTTTCAACGAATGTCCGTTGACAGTTTTAAAAAATTTCAACAGGCATCCGTTGGAGTTTTAAAATTCCCGCCATTTGTTTTTTACAACGGAAATCCGTTGAAAGTTCCCGCCATTTTTGCCAAGGGGTATCCGTTGAAAACTTTTAACTCCTGCCATTTTTATTTTCGACTAGTTTGCAACGAATATCTATCACAAACTTCTAACGGACATCCGTTGGATTATTTGTAACGGATATCCGTTGCCAACGTCCAACTGATATATCCGTTACACTCTATTGAACGTTATCAATAGATTGTATATGTTGTACACCCGTTGCAAATCGCAACGGATGCGGATTTTCAATGATTGATTCTCAATGGTTCAAAATCTGTTTAAATCCATTGGGAATGGTCATTTTCAACGGATATATCCGTTGAAAATGTCATTTTTTTGTAGTGTATCCAGAAAATTCATTTAAAATTTCTCTTTAAGACCTAACTCTAAATCTTGAAAGCATTTTGGATTCATTTGGAATAGTTTTCAAAATACAATGCAATTTATATAATAAAACATGGGTGGACAAATACTGAATATCCACAAATATCCGTCTGTATTCATATTCGTCCAATATTCTATTTTACTATTTATATTCGTATTCATAAATTCGGATATTCGTATCTAAAACTATTTAAAAATAAAAAAATTCTATTAAAAAACTAATAATTATCAAAATATAATACATAAGTAGTGTTCAAATCACACAAATACACAAAAATATATAATATAAATAAATGAAACACCAAATTTTCAGATCGATCTCATATCAATCGTCTAATTTTAACTTCGTTGATGACTCCACTAGTGTCGCTAATTCATCTAATACAACGAAACAAATTATTAGATTATCATATTGCATTTGGAGTTTAACTATCTATTCCTGTTGCAACTTTTGTACATTTCATCTTACACTTCACATATTAAACAACAAAAAATCAACTAAACCCAAGATACAAATTTCCACTATACATCATATAAATTTACGGACCCAAATTGAAAAATCAACTAATTTTGAGCATACAAATATCCAATATACAACATATAATTGGTCATTCCAAGAGGTTTCAATTTTGATGCCAAACTGTAATAATGGTTCTTGTTTCTTTAGCTACATATATATGAATGGATTGTAAAACAATAGAAAAATGAAAATAAGAATAAAAGGCAAAGAAAGAGTATCGACATAATGCGAGATGGACACGATGGCTCGACCTCGAGGGCTATGTAACGCGGCCAATCTGATAGAGATAATGCGACCAAACTAAAAGAAACATACAAATGTCAATGAACATTATGGTATATACAACTAAACCAATGAAATTAAAAAAACTCGACTAAGCAGGAGAAACAACGTTTAGGGTGCGACGACCACAAACTTACTCGAAACGAAGGGCATGCGACAAAGGAAGGCGTGCGACGGAGGAGGGCGTGCGACGGAGGGCATGTGATGGAGGGTGAGTAGAAGATGTGTTTGGACGTTTAAGGATGTGGCTTGAAGATGGTGGTCGTAAAGAAGAGGGAAGCGACAATAGAATATTACGTTGAAAAAATATTAGGGTTAGAAATTATTAAATTATATTTTAATCCTTTAATTTTGAAGTATAGTATATATTTATTTATATATTTTATATTTGATCTTAAAATAAAATTAATGATATTTTTATTTATAATTTGATCATTAAATAATTTATTATATATTTCTTTATACATTAAATAAATTTCGTTTTATCACGAATACGAATAATTGCGAATAACTAACGTACTATTTGTATTTGTCGAATATCTAAAATTTTTATATTTGTATTTATTCTTTCGAATATCTGAATTTTCTGTTCGAATACGAATACTTCAAATATTTTGTCCGTCCCTATTATAAAAATATTTAATATATTATAATACAATTAGTAATTAAAAAAATGAATTCACATGTTGGACAATGATTAAGAAGGTGTTTATTATATCGACTCCGAATCGTCATAATCATTCTCAATCATTTTCTTATCATTCAATAGACAATATTCTGACTTTTATATGGGTATAAATCTACTGAATATCGTCTTTGTCACAATTTATTCATCGTCAATTTAATCAAATTTCATTTGTGTTTGATCAAATTCTATTTGCGTATGTAATATATATATATTTATATTTATAAACAAAACACATTAAATTAGCATTTTGGCATATGGAGAGAGATTATTTAGTGTATATTTTTTAATTATAATTTTTTTGAAATAAAAATAAATTAAAAATTAAAAGATATTTAAATATATAATACATATACATATATATTTGTATATATATATTTTTACGATTAATATATATTATAATAGAAAAAAAGAAGAGATAAAAGAAATATACGAGGGTATTTTGGTAATTTTATTCAAAACACACCAAAACGCAAATGTAACGCAACATAATTCTGGATTTTTCAATTCCACGTTTCGCGACGTTTACGGGCGATTGCGACTCCACCAATCGATTTTAATATCGCACGGAGTCGCCAGAAAACGCAGTCGTCTTGGCTGCGACTCCACCAGTCGCAATGATTCATTTTTATATATACAATATAATGAATTTTTTGTCTTCAGAAAATATTAGTACGATACTCGTATCGTACCAATGCGTAGGATCCATTTAAGGATATAACGTATATCTATAGGATAGGATGTGTTCATGTTCAACGGACCTATGGATTTAATGACTATAATATCCATTGAAATGCATTTCTATTTATAAAGCAAAATTTATAAAATTATTATTCATCAAATAGTCCATGTCGATTGCCCCTTTTCACATAAATATTTTAATATTAAAATAATATATATATATATATTTTAATAATAAACGATACGATTAGTTCAATGATATTTTGCTTTTTTTTCTTTTTTCACTTTTATTGAATTATGAATAGAGAAATATGTTCGTCAAAACATCATATTTCACCAACCGGCATATGATCCACATGCCATCTTTTCTCTTTATATATTATCATCCTTACGATCTATCGCATATTTTTATTATTTGAATTTTGATTAATATACATAATTTCTATTATAAAATAAATACATTAACGTGTCCACATATTATCTTTTGATTAATGTTGGAAGGGCATGTCGCACATTGAATTATATTCTTTAACATTGGTCCCCATTTAATGAACTTATTAAATTATATGTATGTACCCAAATTATTCATTATTCTACATTTGTTAAGAAATAAAGCAAAATATTCGTGATTTTCATAATGTATGATTTCAATCAATATTTACTATACACATGAGTTATCTTTCATACTATCATTTATTTTATTGTATATAAACTTAATTATTGTATATGCCTTTTATGTTTGCTTTAACCTCTGACTAAATTTATATACATTCGCTTTCTGATTTTCAATCATACCACTGATTTTTTTTTATTTAAATTTAGTTAGCTTTAAATATATAGAAAATATTTCGGGAATTTCTCAACACTCCCCAAAACACCCTCGACCCTTATAGAAATTAATGTAGGGTTAAATCAAACGCGTCAATACATTTATACATATATATATACACATGTATGTAAGTATTGTATATATATGTCGATATCTGTTGTCATTTTCTGATATATATATGTATATATATATATGTATAGATGCATAATAATATGAAATGTTAAGCTTGGCTTGAAATATTCAATAAGGAGAGACAGAAAGAAGCTTAAAGGCACCACTTGCCATTTTGTAAAGCAGCGTCTTCCCAACCACTAAAATCTCTATTCATTTTAATGATTTTGATATGTATTAAAGTTAATTAATTATATTTTAAATCAAGTATAATTTCAATATATAAAAAGTACTATACTAACATTGACTTGTATTCGAAATAGATATATAATGATTTAGGTCTATCGAATATATTTTCAAATGCTGATTTGAGGTTATAAAAGATGTATTGGAACATAAGATAAAATACTCGTTACATGAAAAATGTCAACTTTTTAACAAATATATATAAATACATATTTGTGATAATTATAAATTATAATAGATATATGCATATGATAATTATTATATGATATAAGGGTCGAAATCGATGAGCATATAATGATTTTATGACAAAGCCCAACAGAACTAATATAATATGGGCTTAAGATTCACTATTCAAATAATGTTTCCTCCGCATGAAATTTCATGCACGATAGAATGCAAGTCGTAGATAAATGTAGAGTGCCTATTTATTTTTACCAATAAAATTACTCTAGTTGAGTTTTTTTTTTATTGAAGAAAAAGCTACACTAATTTTTTTCTTTTCAAGAAATTTCTTTTGGACATTCGACATATTGTACATCTTCCTCGCACGGAGTTATATATATATATACATATATAATATGATGATAATGTAATACTCGTCCCGGAACAACCTCGGGACTAGGAGCGTCCACCATCACCTCCAAGAGGTGGCTACACGTGTCATCGCTCAAACGCATTTATAAAATAAATATAAATAATTTATTCTGAAATAAGAGTGGTTCGGACCAAATAGCAAAACAATATGTAAATACCATAGTCACGATAAATAAATAAAAAAAACGAAATGCAAAATAAAACTCATCGAGAACTCGTGTACGCCTCTCCCATCAGTCCGCTGTGAACCTTCATGTTGCTGCTCAACCTCGTTATTTTTTCTCCTCGCCATATCCTATCCATCCACGACAGCCCAAAAATTAGGTGAGTACGACATACGCACTCAGTGAGATCAATACGTGTACGTACTCTGTGCCACGTATTCTCCCGCTCGAACTGAATATCATAAAATAATGATATATCCTAAGTCTAACCTAAAGATATACAGATAACTCTACCCAACCCGACTGAGTATCTAAAGTCTAAGACTAGTACCACACTGGATCATAACGCACAGAGTCCACATGACTCTAGCTCGGGCATATGCTCGCAAAGTCCAAAAGACCCTAGCATACTGAAAATCTCGCAAGGTCGCAACGTACCCCAGCTATCAGTACACTACACTGAAAATCTCGCAAGGTCACAACGTACCCCAGCTATCAGTACACTGAAAATCTCGCAAGGTCACAACGTACCCCAGCTATCAGTAGACACTGAAAATCTCGCAAGGTCACAACGTACCCCAGCTATCAGTAGACACTGAAAATCTCGCAAGGTCACAACGTACCCCAACTATCAGTATCATACAGCGCTCCGTCGCTCGAAAGGTTACCACAACCCCAGCACGGTATGACGCCTGTCCAGATCCAAGTGTCGCAATACTAACGTCATCGACCCGATACTCCTCACGTGACAACTCTCACCAACGCGCTCGCACACGCCTTCCTCCGAAGGTTCGAGTGTGAAACCACCCGATCAAGCACACTAACAAGATATTCACTCGGTTTAAATACCGAACCCAAATATCGACGTTCTCCGACCCCAACACTTGGTCGCACGTCAGTTCTATAGATCATCTCTAGTCACTTATACAGCTCATATACTTATCATAAATTCTCCTACGATAAATTTAGGGTTTTAATCCAATTGCACTTGTAACGTCTCATTTTTCCCATTATGATCCTATAAATTCTGTCGTGATCATGCCTCATTTTAAAAAATATAGTGTCTTCCATAAATAGATCACAAATCCGAAATTGGGTTGGAGAAAATCATCACCTTAGCTTCTCGACGATTTGACGATTCTTGATATTATCGCTAACAACAACACCAATCAATCCTTTCCTATCATAGATCCATTCAATCAATAAATTTCCATAATATGAATCTTCGAAGTAAGGAAATAATCACAAAAATTAACTAGAGATTTACCACAATCTCGATTAGAATTCACCCACGTAATTCGTGAAAAAAATATTCTCCAATTAATTCTTCCTCCTCCTTTTCTCTTATTTTTTTCCCTTTTCCTCCTTCTCTCTAGCCGTTCTCTCTCTCTTTCTCTTTTTCTCTCTCTCTCCGGCAGTGTCCTCTTTCTGTTCTTTTTTTTAAACGTGCACTTGTATTTCTTTTAACCTAATATTTATATATATATATAAGTTGTTAAAATTAACGTTGTTGTATATTTTTTTTTATTTTTAATATCACATTTGATTACAGTTGGTATAGTAAATTAAGTATTGTAATTATTTATTGTAATTTTTTTAAAATTTATATTTTAAAATAATAAATATTAATACTTTTTATTTAAATATTAAATAAGATTATATAATAAAAATAAAAATAAAAATTTTATTATTGAATTTATTTTATTATGAAATTAAATTTAAATAACATTTTTGAAATTAGAAACAGATAAGGATTGAAAATATTAGATGAAATTATCAAGAGATTTCGATTGATAAAAACGATTGAAATTATCTACAGATGACGGTTGAAAATTATCAACGAGTGCTAGTTAAAATTTATCAACGGAAGACGGTTGAAAATTATCAAATGATTACGATTTCAAATTACTAATGGATGATAATTAAAAATTATCAACGGACGCTATATGAAAATTGTCATAGATTTTGGTTGCTTAGTACAGTTAAAAATCTGAATCCTTTACCACATATTCATTTTTCAACATCTCAATATCAACAATTCAAAAATCCATTGAAAATGACAAATTAAAAAAAAATAACTTTTCCAATGCATATCTATTGAAAATCATTTGTTGCAGTAGTGGTACGTGTCTAAAACGATTAAAAAAATAGAAAACAGTCTATTCCCTTAAACTTTACCACTTTAATCCTATTTCTCCTTGAACTTTCATGTTCATCCGATTCCCCCTAAATTATCGTTACTCATCCTATTGCCCCCTGAACTTTAAAAATTCATCATATTCACCCATCCGTTAACTTTCTGTTAATTTCCATTAAATATCTTTAAAACAGCCTACTTCCCCCCAAACTATATGATTTCCAGCCTATTCCCCCGAACTCTATGAATTCCAGCCTATTCTCCCGAACTATATGATTTCTCTAAAAGTAACATATTTTCTTTAATTTAATGTAGTATTAAAATTTTTATATAAAAAATTATTAAAATAACAAATACTTTAAATTCTAACGATTACAAAAAAATCTATATGATTTCTCTAATAGTAACATAATTTTAATATAACCACATTTCACTCAAATTTAACACGATTTCACCCAATTTTAACCCAATTTCACCGAAATTTAAACCAATTTCAGCCAATTTTAATCCATTTTAACCCATTTTTTACTCGACTATACCAAATTTCAACACGATTTCACCCAATTTTTATTTGATTTCACCCAAATTTAACCCGATTTCACTAATTTAGTTTGATTTCACCCAATGTTAACCCAATTTCACCAAAATTTAACCCGATTTTACCCAATTTTAATCCGATTTCACCTAATTTTTATTCGATTACACCCAAATTTAATCCGATTTCACTCGATTTAATCTGATTTCACACAATGTTAACCCAATTTCATCAAATTTAACCCGATTTCATCCAATTTTAATTCAGTTAAAATTGGGTGAAATCAAGTTAAAATTGAGCGAAATATATTTAAAATTTGGTTAAATCGTATTAAATATGAGTGAAATAAAGTTAAAATTCGGTGAAATTCGGTGAAATTGGGTTAAAATTGGGTGAAATCG
>CM071866.1:1311541-1380200 GCA_036759665.1 Gynandropsis gynandra | reverse complement strand
CACTGACACCCATTTCAAATCAATAAACCATTTTGTGACTCGAAAGAAACCCAAACCCTAGAAATCGAACTACTTACACTTATTGACGCCATTGAAGATTGACTCGTGCTCTCTTCGTGCTCTTTTCGGCAGTTTCCTTCTCGCCAACTTCAAATCGTTCGCCAACTTCAAATCGTTCTCTCTCAAGTTCGAAATCACTTATTTCTTTCTTGCTATCAACTTTTAAACAGGTTTCACGGCGAAAAATTGTTCGGCTTTCTCGTTTTCGGCAGTTTTTCACGTCGAAAAACTGCCGAACTTCCATTTTTCCACGTTCGAACGTTAAGGGCAAATTGATCTTTTCCTCAGTTTTTATTTTTCGAATTTAATAATTATTTTGGGGAAAGGTATTTTTGAAGTGATTTAGCTCTTTGAGAATATTTCTGATATTCCGCCAAAAAAGAAACACGTTTCTTAACCATACATCTTGTCATGTCTCTAAAAAAGAAATGTGATATTATTTTAATGCGAAACAATATATTTAAACAAACTAATGTATATTTTATATAATATTTCACATCCAATCATAAGCACGTTTGAATCTCGTTGTTATATTCTTTTTTGTTTTAGATTATATTATTTTGAAATCAAGTATACATTTTCTAACATTATATTTAAATTATTTATTAGACTATCTATACCAAATTACATTTTCTGTTTATTTTTATGATATTTTAAAACATTGAATATTAAACATAGATTCCTTCTAAGTTAATCATTGTAATATACAACATATATGTATAACACAACATATAAAAACAAAACTCGTAATAATTAGTAAAATTGACGTTAACTATTTAGAAATTTTCGATGTTTTCCTGTGAGAAAGAGTTTATGTATTACATATATATATATAATACATAAAGTTATCTCTTGGATCTTTCTTCTCCTTAATAATAATAATAATATTATTATTATTATTATTATTATTTGTAAAATGATCTTTTAATAATATGCCACGTAAACAAAATTGAAAATACATCATAACGACCTAAGTTCACGTGGTTTAATAAAAGAAACAATTCACGTGAGATTCGGATCTATTTCTTACACGTGTCTCTTAGCTTACGTATTTATCTTCTACACAATTTGAAATTAAATACGATGAATCGTATAGAAATTCCAAATTATCTCTCAATTTTTTTATTATCTTTAATATACCAAATCATCAGACATTATGTTTAATTAAAACACAAAATCATTTAAATAAAAAATACTTATTTCTTCACATTCACGTTAATTTGTTGTGTCCTTCTCCGCAAAAAGAATCTAATATATTTGTTTTAGTAATATGCCGCCGAGAAAAAAAAAAAGAAGAAAATATTTGAAAACTGATATTTTTCTTAGTCCACAAAAATAAGGTTTGATAATAAAAATAAGGCATTTAGATACTTCTCGGCATTTTCCATTATTGTTTAATATATTTGATTTACTCGCATTTGATTTGTTAAGACATTATTAGTTTGGTCCACCTAGAATTTAATATGTTTAAAAAGATTTTTTTTAATGATATTATTATAAAGTTTAACTGTTGATAAACGACAAGGTTAAACGACATACTTATTTATGTGACAGAGTCGTTTTTTAATATAAAAATAAAAATTTTAAAACCCTGGTGATCTATGCATAGCTATTTATTTCATATAAAAATAAAAATTTATCTGTTGTGTTCATTTATATTTTCTCTTATATTTTATTATTAAATATTATTTTGATAAACTATTTATTTTTTATTTATTTTAATTATTTAATTCTTCATTCAAAAATTACATATAATATATATTTTAAATATATAAAAATTATATGTATTTTTATTTAAATAAAATAATTGTTTTCTCTTTAATCTCTTATTTTCTATATTAATATTTACATTAAATTAATCATTTTACCAATATTTTTTTAAATAATATCATCCTAAGAAAAAATCATATCAACAAAATATTTTTATATATTAAAAAAATAATAATCATTATCTTATATAATTTTGAAAAATAATATTAAAAATAGAATAAAAATATATAAAAAAAGTCCTGAATTATTATATTATTTAAAATGATAAATAAATTATAAATATTATTTATAAATTAATATATGGATGTATAATATATATATATGTGTATATTTATATGACGCATTATTTTATATTAATTTTTTATCATAATTTGTATTATTTTGAAAATAAAATAAAAATTAATTTATAAAAAGTAATTCATGTACAATTTTAAAACTTTCATGTATTTTATTTAAATTTCAACAAAAGAATATGAGAACTGATTCTTATCTAATATTGCACGATTCATATTTCGGTTCAACCATAAAATATACGAGTGATATGGATTCAATAAATAATATTCATTCAATTATTGGAAATATTTGATTTTAATAATAATAATAATAATAATAATAATAATAATAATAAATATATCAATCTAATATAAACTAATGATAACATAGTAAAACATATATTTTACTAAAAGAATTTTGTAAAGATGACTTTAATCAATAAAATAATTAGACAAACAAATATCAATAATCTAATAATGTGATAATCAATATAATTAAAAAAGAAAATGTATTTACCTACAAATAAAAATACCTAATAATGTTGGAATAAATTAATATGATTAATATTTATCTCTCTATTGAATATTTAAATATAAACAAACCAAATCAATATTGCTAAATTTGTGAAGGGTCTGTCTGGTGTGATGTCGACAGACTGAAGCGGGGAGCTGTGGGAGAAGCTTCTAGAGAAGTGAAGCGCGAGAGAGTTGAAGAGGATGAGCTGGTGGGCCGGGTTCATCAGGCCAAGCCCATCAACAGTTGAGCCTAGAAGCAAGCGGACGCGGCCCAACACGAGGAAGCCCAATTTGCAGCAGGCCCGGTTTGAAGACTCAGCACACACACCCAAAGCGTGGATCAACACACATGCACGGGAAAAAGAGCAACCGGGGTGAGAAGGACAAACGGAATGGAGGTTATAACGGACATAAAATTAGGCACAAAAAGATTTCCTGTCAAAGTTTGTTAAAACCTTATGATTTTGTAAAACAAACCTATCAGATATATATATATATATATATTAACCTAAGAAATACTAAGTACTATTCAGCAAAAATTTTTCAGAAAAACATTCCTATTGTTGCAGAGAGAAACACGTGAGCTGAGTGAAATTTCCATACCTGAGCAATAATTTTTCTTTATTGTTCTTTATTCTTTCATGTTTGCACAATCTCAAGGAGCAAGAAACAATATAGCTCATGACTTATTAATCATTCATTCATGAGCTGTTGAACAATATAACAACAATTGGTATCAGAGCCTTTCGGATCTAAAGGCCGGGAGGGAGCACAAGCACAAGCACGAGACAAAGCACAAGAACCAGCACGAGACTACACAGCACAAGCAACACACAAGGAGATGCAGAACGTACCACAGATCCCCATAGAGGGACTACCGGAAAAACCCGTTATGGGGGTTGTTCCCATGGGTGAGGAGGTGCAGAAGGCTATCCTAATGTGAGAAGAGCTAGAAGCTAAAGACCAGACTGCGTTGCAACTCTTGTTCAGCGCAGTAACGGAGGAAATATTTGCCGCGCACATATCCGTGTGCGAGACGTCGAAGGATGCTTGGGATCTCCTCAAGGAGAGGTTCCAAGGGGACCCCAAGACGGCTATGATCAAGCTCCAGCGTCTAAGAGCCAACTATTACACCCTAAGACAGGGTGACAAGGAAACCATAAAAGACTTTGCCAACAAGGTGACTGAACTAGCTAATGAGATGAGGGCGTTTGGAGACGACATTAAGGAGGACACACTAGTGTCAAAAATATTATGCTCGCTGCAGGAGCACTTTGACCCATACGTTGGGGTCATTGAACAGACAAAGGATCTCACCACACTCACGGTGGGAGAACTTGTCATCTATCTTCAGTCTCAAGAGGCGAGACTTGAAGACAGACACGGTGGAGGTCTGGAAGGTGCGTTTCAGGCGAAGTTCAAAGGGCTTAAGGTCAGCCACGGCAGATCTGAGTCTAGCAAGAAATCCTATGGGAAAGGTGGATACAAACCTAAGGGGAAGAGCTACTGCAGCATATGCAAAAAGGACAACCACCAGGAGAGCCAATGTTTCTTTAGAAACAAGCAAAATCAAGGAGAACAAAGCAAACCAAATAAGAATAAGAAAGAGTGCTTCACGTATGGAAAAGTGGGTCATTTCTCACGTGAATGCAAGAACAAGAGACAAGCACAAAATCAAGCACAGCTAAATCAACAAGAAGAAGAAGAGGAGAACCTACTATTTACGGCAGCACACTTGACCCATGAAATTTTTGAAGACGATGTATAGTTAGTAGACAGTGGTGCTACAAATCATATGGTAAAACACGAAGGTATTTCACAACTCTAGATAGGTACTTTAGAGTACCTATAAAGGTTGGAAATGGAGAAGTTTTAACCACTGCCGGTAAAGGGGATATTCAAGTTAACACGGAGAAGGGGATTAAGGTTATTAAGGATGTTTTCCTAGTACCGGGGTTGGACAAGAATTTGTTAAGTGTGCCGCAAATGGTGAGAAACGGATATGAAGTTGTGCTTACAGAACACAAATTCTTGATTAAAGATAGAGTTGGGACAAAGGTGGTTGAGGTCCCAATGGTGAAGAAAGCATATCCTCTCAAGTGGAGGATTGTTAAGGAGGAAACAAGAGTAGCCGAGGCAAAAATGAGCGCCTCAGACCTATGGCATAAACGGCTAGGTCATACGGGGGTTCATAACTTGTAGAAGCTACAAAGAGATCAAATGGTGAAAGGATTACCACAGATTGACGTGGTGAAAGAAGTGTGTGAAGGGTGTGCCAAGGGAAAACAACACAAGACGGAAATCCCTAAAAGCTCGGAGTACAAGGCGAAACAGATTCTGGGTTTGATTCACACAGATTTGTGTGGACCAATGGACACACCATCACTTGATGGGAGCATCTACCTGTTAACATTTACAGATGATCACTCCCACATGACTTGGGTGTATTTCTTGAGACTCAAGTCAGATGTGTTTGCAATTTTCAGAAAGTTTGCAACACAAGTGGAAAATCAAATGGAGAAAAAGATAAAAAAAGTTGAGGTCAGATAGAGGGACTGAGTTTAATTCGAAAGAATTCTCAGATTACTTGGCGGACAAGGGAATAGAAAGAGAGCTGAGTGTGGCGTATACGCCACAGCAGAATGGGGTGGCTGAACGAAGGAATCGCACCCTGGCAGAGGGAGTGTTTACTTCAGCCTACATACAGAATAGGTTGCCTACTAGGGCATTGGAGGATAAAACTCCCTTGGAAGTCTGGAGTGGGCATAAGCCCTCTATTGGACATCTACGCATCTTTGGGTGTCTATGCTACAAATTGGTACCAGCACAGAAACGGGGAAAACTGGACGATAAGTCACAGGTTGGTGTTTTTGTGGGGTATAGTAGCCAGAGTAAGGGCTACAGGGTGTATGTGATTGAGACGGGAAAAGTTGAAGTGACTAGAGATGTTATCTTTGACGAAGAAAAGAGTTGGGATTGGAATACGAAGGAGGGGGGAAGGAAGTACCTAAAACAATGGTCTTTCTGAACCCACATAGTTCTAGAGACCTGGAGGGAGTACCTACATGGAATACGAAGGAAAGGGGGAAGGAAGTATCTAAAACAATGGTTTCTCTGAACCCACATAGTTCTAGAGACCTGGAGGGAGTATCTACACCTTTGGTTGAAGTGGGAAGCACCTCAGGACAGTCTAGGGTGAGGGATAGTGAGAGTAGCATGAGGAGTACACCCCCAGGTACTCCTCTGCAATTTTCATTGTCTAGCACACCAACTTCCCAGGAATCTAGCACTGGTAGTACCAGTGAGTCATCCCGAGAAGTACATAGAACACGACGACTAAGCGACTTATACCATATTGAGGAGGACACAATAGGATTACAACCGGATGAGAGTTGTTATCTAGCTACAATAGAACCTACTTCATACGAAGAGGCTCTAAAGCACCCAGTTTGAACGGGGAAATTAAAGAAGAGGTGTACGTGGAGCAGCCACCCGGATACGAGGTAACTGGGTTTGAACATAAGGTTTTACGTCTTAACAAGGCACTCTACGGATTGAGGCAAGCACCGAGGGCCTGGTATAGCAAAATTGACACGTTTTTCCTAAGGGAAAGGTGCATAAGGAGTCATTGCGATGCGGCAATGTACATCCAAGTTAAGGAAGGTAACATTCTCGTGATATGTTTATACGTCGATGACATAATTCTATCAGGGAGTTGTTTCAAATTGATTAAGGACTTTAAGGCCAAGCTTAACTTAACATTTGATATGAGTGACTTGGGTTCTTTAAAGTTTTTCTTAGGGTTTGAAGTTAAGAATTTTAAGAATGGCATATTTCTGGGTCAAGAGAAATATGCGACCCAACTTCTTTCGAAGTTCGGCATGTTGGACTCAAAGGGGGTAAGCACCCCCTTGACTCTGAATTGCAAGGAAACAGAGGACGGCGAAGAACTTACCTTGCATACGGAGTACAGGAGCATGGTGGGAGGTATTTTGTACCTAGCTGCTACACGGCCGGACCTAGCCTTCGCGGCTTCGTACCTGTCAAGGAGCAATAAAAGACCGACAGTACGAAGTCTACAAAACGCAAAACGAGTCCTAAGGTACATAAAAGAAACAAGAGACTACGGTTTGAAGTTTGAAAGGGTTGAACATTCGGAATTAGTAGGGTACGCAGATTCAGAACTAGCTGGGAACCTAATCGACATGAGAAGTACGAGTGGTTTCTGTTTTACGATTGGAAGCTCAGTTTTTAGTTGGGAGACTTAGAAGCAGTCGATTGTAGCACAATCGACCGCCGAAGCTAAGTACATGGCCCTAAGCGCGGCTACAAATCACGCGACATGGTTATCTAGACTATTTCAGGAGTTAGGGTTTCACATGCAAGGGGGAGTTCCGATTTACAGCGACAGCACGACCGCAATTTCTATTGGTAAAAATCCGATAGATCATAAGCGCACGAAACATATAAAAATCAGGTTTCACGTTGTGAAGGAAGCACAGGCGGAAGGAAGGGTGGACTTACGATTTGTACGCAGGGAGAATCAGATCGCCGACATCCTCACGAAGTCGTTGCCGCCGGGGAGGTTCTGTGAGCTTCGGGAGAAGCTCGGTGTCGCACCACGACCAGACAGGAGGGAGACTGAAGGGTCTGTCTGGTGTGATGTCGACAGACTGAAGCGGGGAGCTGCGGGAGAAGCTTCTGGAGAAGTGAAGCGCGGGAGAGCTGAAGAGGATGAGCTGGTGGGCCGAGTTCATCAGGCCAAGCCCATCAGCAGTCGAGCCCAGAAGCAAGCGGACGCGGCCCAACACGAGGAAACCCAATTTGCAGCAGGCCCAGTTTGAAGATTCAGCACACATACCCAAGGCGTGGATCAGCAGCACATGCACGGGAAAAAGAGCAACCGGGGTGAGAAGGACAAACGGAATGGAGGTTATAATGGACATAAAATTAGGCACAAGAAGATTCCCTGTCAGAGTTTGTTAAAACCTTATCATTTTGTAAAACAAATCTATCGGATATATATATATTAACCTAAGAAATACTAAGTACTATTCAACAAAAAATTTTCAGAAAAACATTCCTATTGTTGCCGAGAGAAACACGTGAACTGAGTGAAATTTTCATACCTGAACAACAATTTTTCTTTACTATTCTTTATTCTTTCATGTTTGCACAATCTTAAGAAATAAAAAACAATATAACTCATGACTTATTAATCATTGATATTCATGAGCTGTTGAACAATATAACAACAATTTGGTTCAATATTAAAAAAAAAAATGATTGTAGACCCTTATCTACACTTGCCTTTGCGTCTATATATACTCACACTATACACACTCGAGGACTCATCTTTCGACTTATCATCACACAAATTAATAAAAATGGAAATTCGATCACGACCAAGATTTTCCTTTACCATTATCCTCTGTTCGATCCTTTGCTTTTGCATTTCGATTCCACAAGCCAACTCACAACCTTCTCCCGCCGGAAACTTCCTCCGATGCCTCGACAAGCAACCCTCCGACCCCGGCCGACCAAACTCCGCCTCCGCCGTCGTCCCGACAAACGCCACGTTCTCAACAATGCTCCTTAACTACGTCCGAAACCTCCGGTTTACGACTCAGACGACTCGAAAACCCGAAGCCATTGTCGCTGTTGAATCCGAGACCCAAATCAGAGCCGTCATCGCTTGTTGCAAGGCCCTGAACCTTGAGCTCAGGATTCGAAGTGGCGGCCATGACTACGAGGGTTTCTCTTACGTGTCCCCAGTCCCATTCGTAATCCTCGATATGTACAATTTCAGAAGAATAGATATTGATATGACCACGGATATGGCGTGGATCCAAGCAGGAGCTACGCTCGGTGAACTCTACTACAACATCGCCAACAAGAGCGAAGTCCGTGGTTTTCCGGCAGGAGTTTGTCCAAAAGTCGGCGCCGGAGGACATTTCAGCGGCGGAGGATTTGGAAACATGATGAGGAAGTACGGTTTGTCAGTGGATCATAT
The DNA here is from genome assembly GCA_036759665.1 of Gynandropsis gynandra. Taxonomy (NCBI): domain Eukaryota; kingdom Viridiplantae; phylum Streptophyta; class Magnoliopsida; order Brassicales; family Cleomaceae; genus Gynandropsis; species Gynandropsis gynandra. The sequence goes on along the minus strand of CM071866.1, from coordinate 1,371,569 downwards.
CATCGACGCCAAAATCATGGATGCCAACGGGAAGATATACGATCGGAAGTCGATGGGCGAAGATGTATTCTGGGCAATTCGAGGCGGCGGAGGCGGAAGCTACGGCGTTGTTTTGGCATGGAAGATTAAGCTCGTCCCGGTTCCGGCGAAAGTGACAGTCTTTAAACTAGAGAAGACCGTCGGAGACGGAGCCGTCGATTTGGTTTGGAAATGGCAGGGAATAGCTCCGAGAATCGATAGAGATTTGTTCATCCGGTTAGAGATTAAACCGGTTAACCGGAGACGAACCGGAGGGAAGACGATTAAGGTCTCATTCATTGGAATGTTCTTGGGTTTACCCGATAGGCTTATGAACATCACTAACCGGAGTTTTCCCGAATTGGGTTTGAAGAAATCGGATTGCATGGTAATGAAATGGGTTCGATCGGCACTCTTTTGGGCGAATTATCCATTAGCCGCACCTGCATCGATTCTTCTAAAACGTGTTTCCACTAACGAATACTATTGGAAACGAACGTCGGATTTCGTAAACCGGCCGATTTCAAAACCCGGTTTAGTCAAAATTTTCAAGACAATGATCGATCTTTCTCCGTTTCCACGGCGGGTTTGGATGCAATGGAACCCTTATGGAGGAAGAATGAGTGAAATACCGTCTGATGCAACGCCGTTTGTTCACAGAGCCGGAGAGATTTTCATGATTGAATACTTCATGAATTGGTACAAACCGGGCGAAGATTTAGCCGTGAAATACATCGATATCTCGAGGAGGTTTCGAGAGGCGATGGCGCCATACGTTTCAAATAATCCGAGAGAGGCATTCTACAATTACAGAGATGTTGATATTGGGACGACGCCGCCGGTGAATTCAACATATGAAGAGGCTAAGGTTTATGGGGTTAAGTATTTCAAAGGGAATTTCGAGCGATTGGTTAAAGTGAAAACCCGGTTCGACCCGGATAATTTTTTCCGGTCTCAGCAAGGAATTCCGGTTCTTTCTTAGTCATGGTCACGTTGTAAAGTGTTAATTTAATATGTGGGTATCAATAATTCGGGAAAATAAAAAATAAAAACTAAATTCGTGTACGTTGGGTGGGTCAATGTTATTAAATAAAAAAGTTCCGACTATATTGTAGTTAACTAATATGTCATGAATCATGAAAGAGTATCAAATTTTGATATAGCTTAAAGGAAAATACCATATAAATATAATATGTTTTATAAACTCGTTTAGTTTACATTTAATAATTAATATTTAGATTATAATATATTTTTACATTATTTTATAATCTTTATTTTAAATATACTCTTTTATTAAAAAATTATCTGATTAAGATAATATTATATGATATATGTTACAATAATATTGTGTATCTAGATTGAATATTATAAAAGTTTACCGATTTTTTTATTCTAAATTTTATGAGGTTGTCTAAGGTTAGATGATAATATCGATGTTATGTCGACACGATTAAATGATAAAAAAAAGAAAAAAAAGAAAAAAAGTGGATTTTGGAATATTATTACACAACTGTCAACAATCTGTAATAAACACGTGATGGATAAAAGACATGACACTTTTGGCATGGCCTTTGATCGGTAAAGTCTTTTGCTTAGCCACATATGTCTATCCAATAATTCATATGGGACCGTTATTTCATACGACATAAATACGCACACTAAGTATATATGCCTCATAAATTATATAAATATATTCACATACATACGATTATATGCCTCATAAATAATCTAAATATATTCACGTACATTCATTTATATCTTCGTGTTAAGTTGATCTGTACGCCGTCTAGCTTGTTTATTCATATTATGTAACCGATTATTAAATCGAACGAATTACACCGAAATAATATCACTTTTAAATCAACATAACTTGTAAAATGTCAAATGTTTATATAAATCATTGTAATTTGAATAGTTTACAAGATACAGATAATGATAGGAGTGTCAAAATTCAGTCCGGTCTGTGGATCTATCCGAAATCCGTCCGAAAATTAGTGGGCTCGGGACTATAGTTTTCAGGCTCGAATGAAAGCGGACCTTCAGGCTTAGGCTTTTATAAAGCTCGCAAATTTGTGGTCTGTCGGACTGTTAACAATAAAGAAAAAAAATTTAGTCGTCCGTGTTCATTCTTCTCTTCTCTCCTTTTCTTGGTCTATGTCATGTGTATCCTTTTCCTGGTATGCGTTGGGCGTCTCCTCTCTTGGTCATCTTTATTTTCTGTCTCTTTTCCTTGCGTTAGTGGTATCTCTCTTCTCCTTCGTTGTCTCTTTCGTCTGCATCATCTTCTTCTCTTCTCGGTTCAACCACGACGCATCGTGTCTCTTCTCTTTGGTCGTCTGCATCGTGTCTCTCTTCTCCTTAAATCTCTTTCGTCTGTGTCATGTCTCTCTTCTCCCACCATCATGTTCTTGTCGCGTCTCTCTGCTCTGTGCTGGTCTTCACTGTCGGACATAGGAGATATCTCCATATTCTTGTCCGATTATGCTGATTTTGCTGTTATTTTGGTGTTTGATAGATTCCTCTATCGTTGGCGAACGAAGACCTGCAATCTCAGCTTTCAGCGAAGGAAGATTTGGCTAACCCTAATATCCTTAGCTTTCTAGAAACTATGATATCATCGGCCCGTGGACTGCTCGAAGCCCGTTAGACCGAGCTGCGAGCCTAAAATTCCAGTCTCGTTTGATTTGGGGTCGGGTCAACCTGAACCCGTTTTCACTGGACCACAGCCAGGCTCAGGTCGTGTCAGTCTGTTTGACACTCCTACATAACGACGTCCAATTGTAAAATTTTAATGGTCGATTTACAATAACATTTACCTTTTCATACATACATTATGGTTCATAGTTGACTTCAATTTTTCATGTTAGTAAGTGAAAGTGATAACTACATGTAACATACATTAGTCAACTAGTAACTTTTACATTCGATCCCTTAACAAGATCTTACAATCACATTGAGTGATTATCCATCTCAATCTGCATAATATAATATAATATAATATAATATAATATAATATAATATAATATAATATAATATAATATAATATAATATAATATAATATAATATAATATAATATAATATAATATAATATAATATAATATAATATAATATAATATAATATAATATAATATAATATAATATAATATAATATAATATAATATTACTAAGTATTTTCGATAATTATATTAAAATATAAATTACTTACATATTCTCTAATACATATTGAGAAATCTATTTCTTTAAGTCGAGATTCATCGATGTTAATATATGCATTCTTCAATATAGTATCAAACTTCCTATAAAATATAACAAAAATCAAATAAATGTTACAAGTATTATAGGTATTCATAATTGAATCTGCTTTTATATAGTTATAGTATATTACATTTCAAAAGATCTTAGATATTCGCAGTTGAATAGAACATATATATGTGTGATGTATAGATCTTGTTGTGATAACCATACATCTTTTGTCTTATCAGTAATTTGACCAATTCAAAAAATATATGTGGACTATCGGATAATGGAAATAAAAAAATATTACACCACCATAAAAATATTTGTTTTTGTATTCATATTCTACATTTGAACATATGGCTCGAAGTAGTATGAAGTAAATAACGATATTTCTGATTCACGTATTGTTCCACGATTGAACCCTATAGACAGTGAAACATAAATCTCTCAAATAGTTGCATATAAAAATATTAGTGACGAACCGTCTCTAAGTTACATAGTATGTAACTATATTACCTTTCAATTTGCGAACCACATATACACTTAATTTTTTTCACATAAATATCAAAAATATGTCAACACCTGAAATATGAAAGTATTAATTAAATCTTCAAAAATTAATGAATTTAAATTACTAATAACATTGTTTCAAATAATCAACCATAATTCCAATCGCTTTGTGTGCATTTCTATCAAACAAATCAGAAAAAAACATATGAGAAGTAATCTTTACATGAATAAATGATAATCATGACTTTTCATCCCTGATAACTTTTCTCTTTGGACATCAAAGTACCTTCTGACGTTGGGCGGATAATCATTATGAAATTTCACATCTTCTTTCAATCACTTCAATAATTTATTTTCGTCTCATTCGACAATATGAATATCAGATTTATAGGTTTACCATCATCATCATCAATTATATATAACTTTTTCTGTGAACAATACTCTATCGGATCCTTGTGCGATTTAATATTATCATTTGTCTTTTCTATAACGTTCAACAATGTGTTATGAAATTACCAAAATGATTGTTCCTATATGCATGACATCAAGATTACGTCCGTAATTACAGATGGCTTCCGGACGATTTTTCTATTCGCAACGAATTCCTTTAACCATCTGGAAATTCCATTTGGAAATTGATTTTTTTTTTGCAGTGAATGTTTCATACAAATTTCAGATGGTTTCGACCGTCCGATCTTGTTATTTCTGATAAATAGTGAACATTGTCATATTGGTGACCAGTATTTACAAAAGCTAATAGAAGATTAAATCTTAAAAAAAATCTTAATCTCTAATATAACTTTACAATAATATTTATATCATATAAGTTATAAAGTATTCACGTTATATAAAAATTCATTCAAAATAGAATGAGCAACTTTTCATTATGTTGTGATGTTTACCAACGAAATTGAATTCTCATAAATATCAATTTATTCCAAACTTAAATCATTACAACATCATTATAAAAACATAACAACATTGATGTGATTACCTCCGAACAGGGATACTTTGTTCGTTGCGGTAAAAGTTATCACGATCGAAAGTAGATTTCACATCGACCAACCTCTCAAAATTATTATTGAAATATTTTACACCATATACCTTACCTTCCTCATACGTCGAATTAACACTAGTCCCTATATCTAAGTCACGGTAATTATAAAATGCCTCTCTAGGGTTCTTCGAGACATACGGTGTCATAAACTCATACATCTTCCTTGCACGTCCTATGTAATCCCTTTCCACATCTTGCTTTGGTTCGGTCCAATCCACAACATATTCGATCATGAAAACATTACCCGCTCTATGCGGGAATGGCGTTCTCGATTCGGGGATTTCTTCCATTCTTCCTCCGTAAGGATTCCAATGCATTGTTACTTTTTCGATCTTTATAAGTTCCTTGACTATGGCATCTATACCGGATCTTGGAATACTATTTTTGACGTAATCCGATTTTCGCTTCATGAAGAGTTTTGGGGCTTCTCGGTTAAGCAAAACCGATGTTGGTGTACCGATGGGATAACCGGCCCAAAACACAACCGATTCAATCCACGTCATTTCGGTACAATCGCTTTTCGTCAATCTCAGTTCCGGAAAACCTCGGTTTACAATGTTCACAGCCCTGTCCGACCGACCCAAGTACATCCCTACAAACGAGGCTAGAACCGTCTTTTCAGTTATATTTCTCCCGTTGACTGGAGTCAAAGTCAACCTCACGAACAAGTTCCTATCCGTGTTGTGAGCAAAGTCTTGCCACTTCCATATCAAATCCAACGCACCATCTTCTACGGTTTTGCTAACATTAAAGACTGTAACTTTCTCCGGCACCGGAACAAGCCGGATTATGTAGCCGACAATGATACCGAAGCTCGCGCCGCCACCGCCTCGAATCGCCCAGAAAACGTTCTCGCCCATCGAGACACGATCCGTGTAAATATTACCATTCGAATCCACGATCCCGGCCCCGACAATGTTATCCACCGACAACCCGTACTTCCTCATCAAGTTTCCGTACCCTCCGCCGCTAAAATGTCCTCCGAGGCCCAACGTAGGGCAAAAACCCGCCGGAAAACCATACGCGTTGGTTTTTTCAGCGATCCTGTAATACAATTCTCCGATCGTGGCGCCTGATTCGACCGTCGCCGTGGCCTCGGTGAGGTTCACATCGATGGATCGTAAGTTAATGTCGAGCACATAGAAAGGGACGTTAGAGACGTAAGAGAGCCCCTCGAAGTCATGGCCTCCGCTACGGATCCTGATGATGCAACGGAGCATGATAAATACATCGAACTCTAATAAAAAATGGAAAATATATAAATTATAAGGTATGTTATTTTATTTATAATTATGATGTTTTTTTTCATTGGATCTTCTACCCATTACATATTTCTGATCCAAAATAAAAAAATCTATTCGAATTTATTGTTACACAACCACGGATCACTGGATAAACTAATTTCAGATTAAATTATTATCTAACATTAAAATAAAATTAATATATGAATTATATGTGATAATTAATACGCACATCTAACATAAAATTATAATAGGTCAGATGTTATATATAACAATATAATTAATTTATATATAATTTCATTACTTTAAATCAAATACTTAATATATTTTATAGATATTTTTTTCCGAAATAATTGCTGTATAACCTGACTTGGACGCCGAGTTCACGAGAGCAGCCAAGGGCGGCCTGGATGTGGGTCCATGTATCGGCAACCACGACGGCGATGGGTTTAGGAGTGGTGGGTCTGTCGAAACGGAGATTGGGGATGCGGCGGCGGAGGACGGCGGTGAAGGATGAATTTGAGGGTATGAATGCGGCGGCGGAGTTGGGGCTTGCCGGGTCGTTTGGTTGTCGGTCCAAACATCGGAGGAAATCGATCGGTGTCTGTGAGGTAACGAGAGAAGTGATAAATGATAATAAGAATAAAGAAAGTATGACAAGCTTTGGTAATATTGATATTTTTTCCATTTTTTGTTGATTTATTTGAGTTTCGATTTTTGCATTTGTACATGAATATGTATAATATATATAGGAAATATGGAGTGGAGTTTTATAATATTAATTCACATAAACAATTGTGATTATTCCACATTTCTATAGTCTATGCTATGATTGTTAGTCAATAGAGGATTAATTATTCAATGTCGATGATTTTCTTATCCCTATCTTAATACATCTATATGTGGGCTATCAATTATGACTTTAAATTTTGATTTGATATCATAATTTCAATTTTGGTTTGCTTGTTTTCTAATACCGAATTAAATTCTAATTTTGTTTTGGGTATAAAATACATTACCAATTTGATTTCTCTCACGAGAAATATAATCTTTGTTGATTCATTAGATTTGACTTTGACTGTCACATAATGATCATGAACAGTTTTAGAATATGAATTTTGAGAGTATATATATACATACATATTAAAATTTAAATTATATATTAAAAAAACCTACGCGTAATCAAATATTTTTCGATTTGGACGATCCGTACGAATAATATTTTTTTTTTATATTTGTAACGTGCAAGTCTTGGTTATTGGATCTAGCATCATCTCTTACATTCAAACGTTGAATCTCTTTTTGTCAATGATATATATCTCTTAGGCATGTGATCGTCAGAACAATATTTAAAAAAGTATGAGATGCTAGTTGGCTATATTATATACCATAAAAATATAATAATAATAATAGAGATCTATTGCGAAAACAATAAAAAAATGATGATGTTTTATTTCATGTTCAATTTATTTTGCATTCATTTTATTGTAACAAAAAAACAATACATATATTCACAACCAATTCATTATTTGAACGCAATTTAATGATAGAAAATTAATAATTCTTTTTATTTTATGTTGATCCCACCATTTTTTTCTATTCATTCATATTCCATTCATTTGTCATTTTTATGGCAAGTTGATGAAATTCATATTCTATAAAAATGTTAAAAATATATAGGAAATCAGTGACAAAAAATCATAATAAAGAGTGAGGAGTAAACGGCTAATTTATAATTTAGCCGTTGCACCATCAAATTAGCCGTTGCACGAACGGCCACAGACTTCCAACTTTAGTTTTAAAATAAAAAGGGCTAAACTAAAAAAAAACCTTAAAAATAACTTTTAATGAAAAAAAAAACCTTCATTTTCAATTCATAAAAAAAACTTCAAAAATAAATTTTAATAAAAAAAATTTTGCACTTTTAACTCATAAAAAAAATCTTCAAAAATAACTTTTAATAAAAAAACCATTTACTTTTAACTCATCAAAAATTCCTAAAACTATAATTATATTACTTATGTTTTTAATTATATAATTTAATATTAACAATTTTAAAAATATTTGTCAGTTATCAATTTGTTTTATTTTCTAAAATTTATAACATTGACACGTTATCAGATATCGTGTCATAATTTTAAAATTGATCAGATAACGTGTCATAATTCTAAAATTTTTACTTATATAATTTAAATGTTTGATAGTATTATATAAATATTATTTAATATATAATAAACAAATAGTATTTATATATATTGTATTTTAAATATTGAAATACCTGATTTTTCTTATATTCATGTTTTATTTATATATCAATAATCATTTTTTATAAATAAATTTTGTACACATAATTCATATATCCCCCTTTTATTTATATATGAATTTTGGTTAGATAATGATTTTAGAATAATATATATATTATTTTTTTATAAAATTTATGAGATTTGATAATAATTTTAGAATTGTGAATATATTATTTTTTAATAAATTTATGAGATTAGACTTTTGTTAATAGTATTTTGTGACTGTATGGTTATAATGTTTCATATGTTTAACAAATTACATGATATATTTGTTTTTTTAAAGAAAATTAATCTTCAAAATTTTACCCCTATTTTTTAAACTAAAATTTTGAGTTTACCCCTATTTTTTAAACTAAAATTTTGATTAAAAGTTATTTTTGAAGGTTTTTTTTTATGAGTTAAAAGTGCATGGTTTTTTTTATTAAAAGTTATTTTTGAAGGTTTTTTTATGAGTTAAAAGTGCAGAGTTTTTTTTTATTAAAAGTTATTTTTGAAGGTTTTTTTTATGAATTAAAAGTGCAGGATTTTTTTTATTAAAAGTTATTTTTGAAGGTTTTTTTTGAGTTTACCCCAAATAAAAATATCAAACGTGCCAAAAAAATGTTGTTGTTTTTTTAAGATTAAACTCCTATTCACATCCCCAAAGTTTATCTATTTTGTCTTATTTTGTCTATTTCTCTTTATGTATCGTGTTTATCCTATTTTTCCATCATGTTTTGATTCGAATCATTTTTTTTCCTCACGTTTTGTAATTCGATCTATTTCCCCTCTATCTAAACTTTCGTAAAATCTACAGTTTAATTATTCCAAACCCTAAAAATCCATCAATTTTAACCACATTTCATACCTAATTTTGACCCGATCCAAATCGAAATTGAATTTAATCTGGTTTTACCAATTTTTTTTATTAAACCAACTTAACCAACTTAAACCAAATTTTATTTTGATTAACCAATTATACCTAATACCTTAATTTTCACTCAGGTCCAATTTTCACATTTTAGCGCTTATTTCTATAACACTCATTCACCTTCTTTTTCAGCGGCCAACTGTCGTCGATCTCTCTTTCGTCGGTGATTGGTGCTTCGTTTGTTTTTGCCCTGTCGTCGGTTTCTCTACGGTCTGTCGCCGGTCTCTCTTCAGTCTGTTGTCGGTTCTTGGTCTCTTGTCGATTTCGCTGGTTCCTCTTCAGTCTTCGTCGGTCCCTCTTTGCACTATAAAAAAATCCATCCGTTGAAATACTTATCTACGGATTCCAACAGATCCATCCATTGAATCTGTTGAAATCTTTACCAACGGATTTCCAACGGATATATCCATTGAAAATATTACCAACGGATTCTATGGTGAACCGTTGAAAATCCTTAGATTTATCAACAGATGTCCGTTGCAATTTTTCAAATTTCCAATGGATATCCGTTGGAATTTTCATTGGACATCCCTTAAAAATTCCAACGGATTCCCCTTGGAAAAAAATCATACCTACAAAATTCTGCACTTAACCATCTTAGTTTTTTCAACGGGCATCCGTTGGAAATTTCAACAGACATCCCTTGAAATTTCCAATGGATGCCCCTTGGAAAAAATCATAATTACAAAATTCTGTACCTAACCACATTTTTAACGAGCATCCGTTGGAAATTTCAACGCATGCCCGTTGAAATAGATGTCCAATCAAAAATATGAAATCGCAACCTTTCGGTTTTTTCAACGGGCATCCGTTGGAAATTGCAGCGGATGCCCATTGAAAAAACCGAAAGGTTGCAATGTGATTTTTTTTATTAGACATCTATTTTAATGGGTGTCCGTTGAAATTTCCAACAGATGTCCGTTGAAATTTCGGGTATTTAACATGTTGAAACAACTCATTTTTAACATATTAAAAAAACCTCCCAAATCCTATCAAAATCTCTCCAAAAAACGACTCACCGCAACCCCACCATCATTCGATTATAAAAGATAGTTGCCTAGTTTTGATGGAACTTCGCCATCATTTATTTTCGTAATACCCTTAAAAGGAGAAGAATACAAAGTTTTAGATGATATAGTATTTATTTGTAATGTTTGCTTTAAATATTACATTAAAATTTTTGATAGACTTTGAATTAATATATTAAATTTAATATTTATAAAATTTTTTTAAATTCATAATAAAATCATCGGATGTTCTTTGATTATACAACCATAACATAAACGAGCATCCGTTGCTATATTTAAAATTTATGTTCAAAACTACCAACGGACATCCGTTAGAAATTTCCAATTTTCCCGCTAAATCTTTAAATGTTCCACCGGATATCCGTTGAAATATTCAACGGACATCCGTTAAAATTTCCAACGGATTTTGGCCGTTGAAACTCCATTGAAAATTGCAACGGATGCATGTTTCACACGATCGATTACCAACGGTCAAAAAATCCGTTGAAATCCGTTGGAAATGGCTTATTTCAACGGAAAAACTGCCATTTCCAACGGATTTGTCCGTTGAAAATGACATATTTTTTTTTGTAGTGTTGGTCTTCGTCGGTCCCTCTTCAGTCTTCGACGGTCTCTGTGCTGTTGCGGGTTCTCTTCGTCGGTCTATCTTCTCTTCGACGGTCCCTCTTCGGTCTTCGCCGGTCCCTCTTCTATCTCTCGTCAATCTGTCTTGGTTGTTACGGGTTCGTCGGTCCCTAGGTTTGGGCTGTTGCGGGTTCGCCTATCCATTATCAGGATCTTGGGTCGTGTTGCTGTTCGCCTGCACTCCTCTTGGTGGTTCGTGATTGCCATTTATGGTCTACCAATCCTCATCAAGGTATTCTTTCCATCTCAGTTGCAATTTAGTTCGATAATAAGGATGAATTTGTGGTTGTGTTGATTGGTTAGGTTCTTGAAATTGTCGATAGTGTATGATTGATCAATAATGTATTTGAAATGATGCAGTGTGTCGGTTGATGATGGAGGTTATGCAGAAAAATATGATATTCGTGTTGAGATGAAATTAGTAAATTTTTGCGATGAAGTATGTTGTGATAGCGACGAGGAATTGAATTTGGAAATATTTAATAGTAATGATGAAATGGAATTGTCTCTCTTCGATTCAACTAATACCGAGAGATATTTGGTTGGTGGATCATTTGAGCTAAATTTAGGGCAAATATTCAAAACGGGTGAAGATTTAAGAATGATGTGATAGACTTAGTTTTGAAGCACTTTATTTTTTTTCTAACATGTGTTATATTGTTTTTATTTTTTCTAACATGTTTTTAACATATATTTTGAAAAATCATAACGGTGTTGGGAAACTTAATTTGAAGATATTTGTTTATGTTCTTTTCTTTTTTAATATGTTAGTACTTGTTTTAATTTGAAGATATTTTGTTGAATAGATTAGCACGAGGTTGTTCTTATATTTTACAATGTTTTTTTATAATGGAATTAATTTTGGATGAAATTCACATTAAAATCGGATGGGGTAAAAAATTTAGCGAAACTGGTTAAAAACAGATTTAATTTAAAACCGGATCAAAATTTTCAGTAAAACCGGGTCATAATTCTAGCAAACGGGGTTAAAATTCCAGCAAACCGTAGTCAAAATTGAGTCAAATTAACCGGGTCAACAAAACCGGGTCAAAATTTCAGCAATCCGGGGTCAAAATTATAATAAATTAGATTGAGTCAAAATCCAATAAATTGGTCAAAATTTTAATAAACCGAGCCGGTTCAACAATTGGTAAAACCGAATTAAATTCAATTTTAATTTGGATCGGGTCGAGTCGAAATCGGGTATGAAACCGGGTTAAAATTGATGGATTTTTAGGGATTGTGGTAAAAATTTAAGATTTAACAGAAATTTAGACGGATATTAATTTAGACGGATGAAGAATATGCTAAATTACAAAAAGTAAGGAGGAAATAGAATTAAAGTCAAAATATGAGACAAGAATATTATGAGACAATATATATGGAGGAATAGACAAAGTAGATAAATTTTATGTGGGAATAAGAGTTTATTTTGTTTTAATATTAAACAAGCCAAATCATAAAAGTAATTATTTTCGTCGTTGGCTTAGAAAAAACTGAATATATTTGGAACACATTTTATTATTTCGATCTATTAGAAGTTACAATGGTAAAATTATTTTAAACTTAAACGTTTTTAGGGCTATTGGTCCTCTATTCCACGCATGCTCAATTTGCAATTGTGAAATGCTCACATGGACCGTCTCTATATCTAGAGATAATAAATCATAATCCGGTATAATCTAAACCAACTTCTCAGTAACCGGAGTGAACCGGAATGCTCTGCTCGTACCGGAAAAAGTTATCAGGATCGACCCTCGTCTTCACCTTCACCAATCTTTCGAAATTGTTCTTAAAATACTTAATTCCGTACACTTTCCCTTCCTCGTACGTCGAATTCGCATTCCTACCAATATCGATGTCCCTGTAATTCAAGAACGCTTCTCTCGGATTCTGGGACACGTACGGACTCATTGCTTCGAACAATCTTTCCGTCTGGTTCAAGTAAACGGTCGCCACATCGTTGCCTGGTTCGAACCAGTTGGCCGAGTACTGAATCTTGAACTTGTTCCCGGCTCGGTGAGGGAAAGGTGTCTCTGTGGCCGAAATTTCACTCATTTTCCCGCCATATGGGTTCCAAGCCATCGAGACCTTCTCGTTCTCAATCATGATCTTGAATATGGATTCAAGATCTGTTCTTGGAATCGATTTTTGAACATAATCGGATTTCCTCTTGAGATAAATCTGTCTTTTAGGGATCCGTTCAAGCAAAACAGACGTCGGTGTACCCTTTGGGATACTAAAAAGGAACAAAACAGATTCGATCCATTTCATTTCGATACAATCTGTTTTGTTCAGACCCAATTCATGAAAACTCGAGTTCATTACGTTTAAAAGCTTATCAGATGTTCCCAAGAACATTCCCGTGAACGTACCTTTCACCGTTTTGTTATTGTTCTTCACATCTAATTTGGTTGCGTTCGTTACACTTAACGTCAATCTTATGAACAAATCATTGTCAATATTATCTGCAATTTCTTGCCATTTGAGGATTACGTCCGTAGCTCCGTTTTCCACTGTCCTTACTACCTCAAAGACTGTGACTTTCTCCGGCACCGGGACAAGTTTTATTTTCCATGCCAAGACTACACAAAAACTAGAGGCTCCTCCTCCTTTCAACGCCCAAAAGAGATCTTCACCCATCGAACTCCGATCAAGAACTTTACCGTTAACATCAACGATTTTGGCGTCAATGATATTATCAACGGATAGCCCATATTTCCTCATCATGGCACCATACCCTCCGCCACTAAAATGCCCTCCGGTGCCTAATCCGGGACAAAGTCCGGCAGGAAACGCTCGGACGTCACTCTTATTAGCAATAGCGTAATAGAGCTCTCCCAACGTCGCACCCGATCCAACCCAAGCCGTATTAACAGTTGGATCAATCTCGATAGAACGAAGATTAAACATGTCGAGAATAACGAAATCTTTGTTAGAGATATAGGATAGACCGTCGTAGTCGTGGCCACCGCTTCGGATCCTGAGCTCTAGGGTTAGATTCTTAGCACAGGTGATTGCGGCCTGAACATGTGAGACATGGGCTGCAGTCACAATGGCTAAGGGTTTAGGTGAAGTGTTATTGAAGAAACGTAGATTTCGGACATAATTGTTGAGGATTGTGAGGAACGAAGGATTATTGGGTGTGTATGTGTAATTGAAGATTGGGAATGATGAATCTATAGGTTTGTAATTTATGAGACATTTGATGTACATTTGGTCGATCGTTGGTGGTTCTTCTGCTAATGATTTTTGATTAACCAAAACAATTTGGAGGATTATGAAAATTAGGGCTTTCATTTTTAGGGTTTTGAATCTCTTTCTTTTACACTAGTGGTTTTAGGTTCATTGGGTGTATATATACATACACATGGAGCATACATACATACATATATAATATATACATACATACATACATATTAGTTAGTATATATATTGGTTTTTGGCAACTAATTTACGCAATTCCGTAGCTGATATTTTGGAGATTTCATAATATATGGGTTGATTCCATTCATTTTATTTTTGGTAAATATGATTATATTCAATATTTATATGAATATGAGATAAGTTTTACACGGACTATTATATATAAAAGGATGGATTTCCTGATAAATCGTTGTTTTTAAAGAAATAATTCCCAATATGTATATATAATATATGTATATAAGTTATTTTTTGGAACTGATCGCTTTTGTTGAATTGATTATTGAATCTTTAATCTTTGCGTATGTTTTGAATACCATTTTGTTGAATGGATCACACATTAATTACCCACTAAAACTAAATAATAATTATCTACAATCTCGAAAATCGTATTTATGAGATATATTTAACTGGTAAGTATTTTTACAACTCTCCTCTAATAAATTTAATAATAAAAATCAATATAAGAAATACCTATTCGCTTTAATTAACGAATTCGATGCAATTTAGTCGATTCAAATATACTAGGAAAATATCCGCACGATGTGCGGAAGATTATAAATACGTAATTTTATAGAATGAATATAACTACAACCAAATGATGATCAAATCAAAATGTTTAAAAATCTTATCAATGTTTAGTAATGATATTGTATAGAATGAATGTTAGACATAAAATATATTTTTATATGTTAATGCAAAATTTCTTTTAAAAATGGTGGATTCATATTAATAACAAATTTAATATAATCAAGAAAAAAAAGGCGCATACATCAACTTCCATCCAAACTTCTCTACATACATCAATTTCCATCCAAATAACTATTAGAGGTAGAGCTAAACCCAATGCTTGGCAAACATGACATACGTTTCTTATTTCTAACCCTTGGAAAGATGCATTCTTCGTGGAAAAACGCATTCATTATGGTACTTGTGACTACAAGTTACTTGTGCAGCCTTGTACCCTGCATTCATCTCATCCCTACGACCAGAGTATATGAGCATTCTTTGATCCTCTTTAGTTACAAAAAAATGGAAGAATCCCAATAAAAGTCTACAACACTCCTAAGAAAACAAAATCTACAACACTCAAACATTCAGTCTCCAATTAAGAGTCACGGCATGAGATATACAAGTCAGGTCTAGTGAGCAAAATCATATTCTGTAGCAACATCCACACTAAAATCCTTGCTTTCTTAGAAACTCTTATTTATCCTACTCTTTTATTAATGAAAAATCAACCTCTTTAACTTTTTTTATCGCTACTCGTTGGTGCACCTTCCATCAATCGCGGGTTTCCTGGAAACTGTTTATCTCAATGATATTATAAGTGAGAAAATCATAGGATTTTCCAAGTAAAAAAAAAAGACAATAAAAACAAAATTGGATTCTTCACCAAGAAACCTCTTCGTGACAATGGATGTTTATGTACGATAATCCAAGAGCCTACCAACATCATAAAACAATCAATTATCCTAAACAAACACAATTTTTGAAGGTTTGCAATCTTATTTTTCTGTTTCAAGGATATTTTATCGACATAAAAAAAATAAAATAATTGATGGAAAGAGAGACCAACGCGTGGGTTGGGCTGGTACTTCCACTGTAACTAACCTGAGGTGGCGGTTGCACGACGTTTCTCAACATATCCATAGTCTCGACGACTTTGACAGAGGTTGCGAGAAGGTCATTCTGCTCATATCAAATGCAAAAGGAAAAACTCCTCCAGGAATGGCACTGTTGGGTATGTTCTTCCCAGTAGGGAAACAATACGTAGTCTCATCCCCTTGGAAGCATCTGTGAAAATAAAAAAAATGGGTTTAGAGTTTTACACAGCAACCTACATTGTTTAGGTGGAGATCGCTTGGATTTAATCGGAAAATAGCGGATCTGGGAGGATAGATTGGAGGAGAAACTAGATAAAATAAAATAGAAAAAAAAGTCAAATTCCAGTAACCATAGTGCATCAAGAGTCTAATTTCAAACAACATAGGTCAATAGAAATTTAAACTACACGAACATTAAAAGAATGAAATCTTACTGCTTCTTTGATGGATACAAAAGCATGTTGAATTACCATACAACCACAATACTTTCAGTTTCTCTAAACTTGAGAGGGGACTCACAAGTTCGGTTTCGATGGAAGGGCGAGAAAATTTGTTGTCATTGTTGTTTTTCTAAGGGGTGACCAACACTAGTTCCTATTCAGTTCCACTGGTTTATATTAAATTTAGATTGTTAGATGGACTTGAAAACTAATGTTTTGCAGAGATATTTTAAATAAAATAGAATATGAATCATTGATAATTGTCAATAGAAATGTCTACCACATCATCGTAGACGAAGGAATATGGAACTCAGAGAACTACTTGGTCTTAGACAAAATATTCGACACAAAAAATCTTCCAATCCTTTTAATTTCCTGCTTTTGAGTTACTTGTAATTTTTCTACATGATCAAACATACTTAACAAAATATTGATAAAGCATGTCCCTGATTCCAAGAAAGAGATTCCAAGAAAGAAAGAGAACACAAAACTTTATTTGAACGGTCTACACATTTAGATGATTCCTATGAGTTCGATTAGAATTTATGAAAAGGGCACTTGAAGCAACAACGTGGAAGTGAATCAGAATGAGTAATCCTCATCTACATAAAAAAAAGTCAAACTATAACCAGAAAGCATCAAAAGCATAATTTCAAGCAGCGTAGGTCAATAGAAAATTGAAACAACATGACCATTAAAATCATGAAATCTTATTGCCCATTTGATGTATACATCAACTTGTCGGCGCATCCCACCTATTATTAGCATACAAATCCATTTAGAGATTCAAGCTAGAATCATCATATGAAAATTATCTATGTAAATAATTCATGATACTATATAATGAAGAATAGAAAGAAGAAATTACCTTTACTTTTGGAGAAGGAGGCATGCTTGGTTCTTCGCCATGAGAAGAGCTCCTCTGAAGCTTCGAGACACCTCGCTTCGACGCCTACATGCACCTATAATTTCCAAATATTCGCATCCAATCATTAGATTGTGACTCTCAATCAAAATAAGCCGAATCTAGATCGCGAAAAAAGTACTTAACAAAAACCCTAGAAATTGCGACAAACGAATCGAACAAAATTGTAAATATTTCGCGATACTATAATGCAGAATAGAAAAAATTACCTTTGAGCTACTTTTGGAAAAGGAGGCATACTTGGTTCTTCGCATTGAGAAGAGCTCCTCTGAAGCTTCGAGACACCTCGCTTCGACGCCTACATGCACCGATAACTTCCGAATCTTCCACTTTGTATCAAATAGCTTCGATTTACTCGGATGAGTTAGATTGGGAAAATGAATATGGAGAACATCCCAACGATGACACAACCCTTTCCTCTTCTTTATATTTTCTGATTGATTGAGCTTGTGAGGGCAATTAAAAAGACATCCGAATCTGAGAGATTGTTATGTATGAGAGTGGTGGGAAACGAATAGTCATCTAAAGTTAAAAGATTGAAGAACCTTGTGACGTGGAAGGCTGAGAAGCCAGAACTCATGAGTAGCCTTCAAAATATTGAACTTTTTATATACAGATTTTCAACCAAACCAAGATGTTATTTTTCAAGAGTAAATCATATACGTAATATTCAAACCATCAAAATAAACTTGAACCAAATTACAAATTTTGATACATAAAATAACAATGATGCCAAAATAAACATATATAAGACATGCAAAATTTTGTATTATTAAAGTATACATATATTATAATAAGATAGATCAAGAATCTAGTTCCCAAGCTATGGGAACACAGGGATGCTTTGCTCATTTCTGAAGAAATTATCTCTATCCACTTTGGTCTTAATCTTCACCAATCTATCAAAGTTTGCACCAAAGTATTTTATCCCATACATTTCACCTTCTACATAGCTCTCAATCTTCCCATTGTGGAAATTAACCCCCAAATCCACATCCCTATAGTTATAAAATGCTCGTCTTGGATTTTTTGATACAAAGGGAGTCATGAAATCGTATAACATTCTTGTTAATTCAAGATACCGGTTCGTTAAACTTTCGTCGTTCCAATTTGCAGCGTATTGAATCTTCCAAAGATTCCCAGCCCTATGTGGAAATGGCGTAGATTTGGACGGAATCTCCGCCATTCGACCTCCATAAGGATTAAACGCCATCGTAGGAATCTCGAGCTCAATCATTTTCCTCCAAATTGATTCTAAACCAGTTCTTGGAATTGGTTTAGTAACATAATCCGATTTTCTCTTCAAATAAGTCAAATTTTGATTCCTTTGGAGCAATACTTCCTCTGATGTACCAACTCGAATATTTGTCCAAAAAAGAACCGATTGGATCCAACTAGTTTCGATGCAATTGGATCGAATCAAACCCAATTCAGGGAATCTCTCGCTCATGATGGAGAGAAGTGTACTTAAATCTCCTAAGAATAGAGATATGAATGTTGCCTTGACTGTCTTTTGACCCAAAATGGTAGCATTTACCACATCAATCATTAGTCTGATGAAGAGTTCTTTTGGGAGCTGCGGTGCAACTTGTTGCCAACGATCCACGATTGCAGTTGCGTTTTGTTCTAACGTTCGGGAGATTCTAAACACGGTAACGTTTTGTGGGACATCGACAAGGTTTATTTTGTAGGACAAAACGACGCCGTAGCTAGATCCTCCTCCTCCGCTGATTGCCCAAAAGAGATCCTCGCCCATTGACCTTCTATCCATAATATTTCCTGTGGAAATTCCATAAATATTCTCAATCAATATACCCATGTATATATATATATATATATGTATATTGATGTCTTTCTTAAATGATTATATAAACGTTTAGATCATATAATATGCTTAAAAGAACCCATATAATCGCATATGTATCGATTGATGTGTACTGTAGAATCTAAATTTGACAATTAGCAAATAGTTATGTCCAGATCATGTGTATAATTTATCAAATGTCTAAAACAATTTAAATATAATCTAATTTGATGCACTTATATTTCAATATAGTTTACATATGATATGATATGATATGTGTTATGGTTGGACGTGGATAAATAACTGTCAGACAACAAAGTAAAGACAAAAAAATGTAAAAATAGGACTTCGGGGTTTTATGGAATTCGACAAAGTGCCTACGTCCACGGACGAACAATAGAAGGTTTTTTACCGACTCTCAAATAATTACAACACTTATATCAAATTGTAAGGAGAAAAAACAATATCTCTCTTACAAAGGATAAAAACTCTTTTAAACAGCAAAGAGAAGAACCTTAAAAATTATGAAAGATAACTCTTTCTATTTTTGTCCTTCCTTTTCTTGTTTTTGTTTTTGGATAGGATGATGAAATGAGGTTCTAATGCCTCATATTTATAGTGCAAGGTTAGTGTAGAAAAATATCGAATGGAAAACACACTTCCTAAAATTGTGTCACCATCTCTTATTTTCCTTATTTTTCATCACCTTCTCCACTATTTTTTTCTTTTCAACAACCTTCTCCACTAATTTCATTATTTGGAATAAAAGTAATTTTACCACTTTATTCTCTCACTTAAAATAACTTTTGTTGTATTCCGTCTCCCTTTCCACTTTGCTTTTGTCATGTTGCTCTTTTTTCCGCTAGACCCATAGAAGACTGATACCAAATGAATTTTCACTTACACTTATCAACGAACGAGCAATAGATACCATCCATTGCAATGGTCTGTTGAAACACCGTTGGAAACCGTAATTTTTTCCAAAGGATGTCCATTGTCAAGGGCAACGGAAATCCGTTGCTATTATCAACGGATGTCATTGAAAAGTTACAATTTTGAGGTTACCGTTGGAATAGTTCAACATTATATTTCAATGCGAAGAATTTTGGCTATACCAGAGGAGTATAGTCATGTCCACAAATATATATTACTAAATTTTAAAGAGTTAGTACCTTTCAAAAGGTACAAAACGATGAAAATCAATCTTTTACACACACACACACACACACATATATAATTAATGAATAATGAGTACATATCTCATCTAAATGCAGATGAAGTCACAAAAATGAAAGATCAACATTATAGATCATGGTTCAAAGATTACGTAAGTACATGTATATTCGTACGTTATATATATATGAACAAAACGTTATGTTATAAAGTTATGTTATAAAGTATTCATTTGTTTTTGTGTTATATAGGTTAAAGGTTTTGACGCAAGACATCCTACCTGGTTAAGAGATTTGGTTAATGGTCCTGCAAGAAATGTTTTGTGTTAACCAATTTTGTTTACTCGTGGATACACATTTCATACTCGTGGATACTCAAGGTTTTCAAATTTTCAATGGACATCCGTTGGGAGTTGACAATGTATGCCCATTGCCAAGGTTTGGATGACCGACGGATGACCGTTGGTAACCGCCAAGAACTCCGGTTGGTCAGTTGCAATAGGTATCCATTGAAAACGGTCATCATGACTATCCTACGCCTACAACATCGATTTTGTGTTTCAACAGACATCCGTTGCAATTTCCAACGGATGCCCGTTGAAAGAAAGACATATCGTTATTACGTTATCCATTGCATCAGGAACACGCTTTACCAACAGTCATCTGTTGGAAATTGCAATGGATGCCCATTGAGAAACCAAAAGTCATGTCAATTAATCACATCCATTAAGGTGACGTTATTTCTAACGGGCATCCATTGCAATTTCCAACAGATGTCCGTTGGAAAATTTTTATATGTCGTTGAACAATTCATTTTTCAACAAAATCCCAAAACAAAAAAATCAATTCTCTCAAACAGAAATTCTAAAAACTCGACGATTGATCGACCACGGTGTAATGTTGGAGGGTTCGACAAGAGCCCCGCCACCATATCTACCGCCAACATATCGATCTCCTTTACTTATATCTGTACCATCAATATTTGATGAAGAAGATGATATGATGGATATATACGCATTGATCAATAGTTTCGATAAGCATCCTTTCGTCTCTATTATGGACCCTAAACGTCTTATTGAAATTAATTCATACTAAAATTAATTATAAATACTATCTAATAATTTGATTTCCACGTGTAGGTTTGATGTGGATGATGTTCTGAAATAGACGACAACATCATCATCCAAGGTTCACTACAAGATCGACTCTATTATTCCTAGTAGGTGACGCCATAAGTTATACACTGTTGATGATGGTGTACATTTATTGTAAGTATTTTTAATATAAAATTTAATTTCAAATTATTATATACTTTTATTTATAAACTAATTTATTGAAATTTAATTTTGCAGCACACATATAGATGGCGAAAAAGGATACATCGCACATCTATATAGCTTGGATACACGACATGCAAGCCCGGTTGTGTTTGATGATGAATAATGCCAAGCGCAACTATTACAAGAAAAACACTAAACCGACATGGCAACGGACGACGTATTCAACCAACTTGTCCAACATTGAGATTCCGAAGACTTCAAGGTTAAAAGCGAGAAGGCCAAAAAATGTCGGTACGATGAGAAGGTTCTTGGGGATGGTCTGCAACGCCATACCTTGGGATCGAAGTTATTTCAGTTAATAATTTAAATTTTATTTTTATATAAAATGTTAATCTGTTATATTACCATAATGTCACATATGCAGAGGATGGAAAGAAAATCGACTCTTCTTGAGTTGGTTGTAGAAACCTACACCAAGAAAAAATCTGTCATCAAGGAAAAGATTGAAAAACTTGAGTTGGTCGACCCTCGAGCGGAACAGACCGTGAAAGCTGTGATGGAGAAGATCATACAGCAATCATAAGCCATCGGTTCAACTTCCAACCAACTTAGTCCTTTACAAAAGAATAAAATTTATTTAGAGGTAAATAATAAGAGCATTGTTATTGTAATTCTTTAGTTAAATAAATTATTTTCTAACGATATGCTAACTTTAACGTGTTTTACATTGTAATATGTTAGACCATATAAGGGACGGTCTAGGTTCTATATAAAAGGATATCGTCTAGGACACCATGACAGTATCCCCCGCGATCGAAGAAACTTACACGCAAGAACGGTCCATCGAGCATCTCAAAACACACTTCAAACAAAGAAAGATGCTCTTCATGGAACGAAAGATGTTCTTCAAATAATGCAATTGAGAAATGCGAAGGAAGACGCGTCACATGGAGAGCGTTATCGAGTTGTTGACCGGTCAAGCGTATCAACCACCAGCATCGACGTGGGCAACAACGACAAGACAAAAACCGATCATCGACTCCGATGTAACCCCTTCACGAGGTGTTAGCGATTATGGGGATGAAGACGACGCTACCAATTTAGATGATATATAGTAAATTAGGTTTTTAATTTGTATAAATTTAATTTATATTATTTTTTAATTTTATTTTTTTTAATTTTTTCGTCAGGTTCTCAACGGAAACCCCTTGTAAAGTTTCAAAACTTTCAATGGGTATACGTTGGATTTTTTTTTAAATTATCGCCATTTCTTTTTTCAACCGGTAACTTCCCGCCATTTGTTTCCAATGGGAGTTCAACGGGCATCCGTTACTATCCGCCAACGGGCATCTGTTGGACCTTTTGTAACAGGTATCTGTTGAAACCTTTCAACGAATATATCCGTTACACTCTATTGAAAGGTATAAATGGATTTTATCCATTGCACTGCTGTTGCAAATCGCAATGGGCGAATTTTCGACGATCGATTCCCAACAGTCCCAAATTCGTTGAATCCGTTGGGAATTGTCATTTTCAACACCATTTCCAATGGATATGTCCGTTAGAAATGACATTTTTTTTGTTGAGTTCCACTGTTTATTGGCTTCGTCAATATATCCACCATGTTTTCCTCTGTGTAGATTTTCTGAATCCACACTGCCTTCCTCCATCTTTTCCCATACACAATGATATTGTATCTTTATTTGTTTCATCCTCAGATGAAATGTTGGATTCTTTGCAAGATGCAAAGCACTCTGATACAATTGTTAGGATCAGATGTAGATAAATAATTGTTAGGTAACAAAGTTGAGACGAGAAAAATGTAAAAATAGGACATCAGTGTTTAAAGTTCGGCAAAGTGCCTACGTCCACAGACGAGCAACAGAAGGTTTTTACCAACTCTCAAAGAATTACAACACTTTTCTCAAATTGTAAGTAGAAAACAACAATATCTCTTTTAAAAAGATGGAAAAACTCTCTCAAACACCAAAAAGAATAACTTTAAAAATTAAGAAAAACAACTCTTTCTCTTTTTGGATAGTATGAAAAAATGAGATTCTAATACCTCATATTTATAATATAAGATTTAGGATAGAAAAATATCAAGTGGAAAAGACAATTCTTTAAATTGTGCCACCATCTATTCTTTTTCTCATTTTTCTCCATTTTCTCTGCCATTTTCTTTTTGTTTTAATCTTATCCACTAATTTGGAACCTTATCCAACCATATGTAGCTTATAATAATGCGTTTAAAAATTAAAGTAGTTACAAAGTAATTTAAGTATATATGTTTTATAACTCAATAATCAGTAAATATGTTACCATTCACGTCGACCATTCTCGCGTCAACAAGGTTATCAACGGTGAGTCCGTACTTCCTCATCATGTTACCGTACCCTGCGCCGCTAATGTGACCGCCGACACCTACTGTCGGACAGACTCCCGCCGGAAAACCCAAAATTTTGCTCTTCTCCCATATTCTGTAATAAACTTCTCCGAGAGTCGCTCCGGTCTGAACCCAAGCCGTCTTACTTTCAACGTCCACGTCCACCGATCTTAGGTTAAACATATCGAGCACGAAAAATGGCTTACGATCGTACGTAACGTACGATAACCCATCATAGTCGTGGCCTCCGCTCCTTATCTTCATCTGAAGATTGTGGCTGCGGCCACAAATAACCGCAGCTTGCACGTGAGATTCGTGTGTGGCTGTAATTATGAGGAAGGGTTTCGGAGTGGAGGAGGTATTGAACCGGAGATTACGTATGTAGGCTTCGAGCACGGCGGAGTATGAGCCGTTTCCGGGGAAGAACACGGCGGAGGAAATGGGGTGAGAGGCGGAGGAGTGTGTGGTGAGGCATTGCATGAAAGTATCGGATAATTTTTCTGATGGGTCTAATAGACATATGAAAATGGCTAAAACTAGAAATGTGGTCTTCCAAAACATATTTTTTTTTGTTTTATTTATTTGTGATTATTGGGACGACGTCGCCGGTGAATTTAATATATGAAGAGGCTAAGGTTTATGGGTTAAGTATTTCAAAGGAAATTTCGAGAGATTGGTTAAGGTGAAAAAATCATTGTACGGTCAATGTTATTAAATAAAGAAATTCCTACTATTTTCTAGTTAAATAATATCGCATGAATCATGAAAGAATATCAAATTTTGATGAGGAATAGTATAGACTAAAGGAAAATACCATATAAATATATTATGTTTTATAAACTCGTTTAATTTACATTTTAGACTAAATATTATCTCATCATATGTATTAGATTATAATATATTTTTACATTATTTTATATTTTTTATTTTAAGTATACTATTTATTAAAAATTATCTAATCAAGACAAATAACATATCATATATGTTACAATAATATTGTATATCTACATTGAAATATTATAAAAATTTACAGATTTTTATTCTAAATTTAAATTTAAGGAGGTCATCTAAGGTTAGGAATAAATGACAAAAGAAAAAGTAAAAAAAAAAGTGGATTTTGGAAAATTCAAAAATCTGTAATAAACACGTGATGGATAGATAAAACATGACACTTTTGGCGTGGCCTTGGATCTGTTTGCTTAGCCACCACATACGTCTCTCCAATAATTCATATGGGACCGTCATTTCATATGGCATAAATACACACACTAATTTTATATGCCTCGTAAATAATATAACTATATTCGCATACATAATTGTATCCCTCATAAATAATCTAAATATATTCACATAGATACAATTATATACACTTACATATACTTACCTCATGCTTTAATTAACCAAAAGCGAAATCTGAAAGACATCGTCAACGATCAGAAAAACGATATCAATGCTTGATGCGTATGTAGACAAAATTATCTTCCATCGATTGGGATATGTGCGAGAACGATGATTCTGATAACGGCAATTCAAAATTACCATTGACAGATTTGTAATATACATAATTAATGTGTAAACATTAATTACATATTATTATTATTACTATTATTATTTATTAAAATTATAAATTAAATTCAATAAATTTGTAATTATAATTTATTTTATTTTAAAAAAAGAATTTGGAGGGCACTTTTCGTCCGCAAGTGTTCAGGACGTCCGTGACTCGTCCTTAAAGTTTTCGGCATTTTTCGATGACTCTTCTATCCGCATATTGGTCGCCTTTACCGTCGATTTGCGAACGACCATGTGGTCTGGAATTACGGATGGTTTACGGACTGAGTTTTCCATCCGTATTTGCGGACGAAATCCATCGATATTTATTTGGCGACGCTCGTTTGCGGACTACTCTATCTTATCCCTAAATTGTTATTTCTAGTAGTGTGCGTGCTATATCATTACAACAATATTCTTTTTTACTTCTATAACCTTTTTCAATCGATTTGCTACAAGCATATAGAACATTTTTTCGTCCATTATTTACATTCGAAAATATCTTTATCTCCTCCCTAAAATAATATGCAACTATTTCTTCAAACATTAATATTTTGATGTGACATGCCTAAATCCTTTAAAACCTTCTTTGTTTCTTAATATATGTCAAGAGCTTGATTATTTGCCGGCAAATATTCACTATAGTTTTGTAAAATGAATTCATGCAATTTTCACATACATTATAGTTTGTTGGGATAAACTCAAAAAGAACCTTCAAAAATAGTTTTTAATAAAAAAAACCCTATACTTTTAACTCATAAAAAAAACCTTCAAAAATAACTTTTAATAAAAAAAACCTACACTTTTAACTCGTAAAAAAAACCTTCAAAAATAACTTTTAATAAAAAAACCCTACACTTTTAACTCATAAAAAAAATCCTAATATATTTTTTAAACTCTAATAACTCATAAAATAAAAACACTAATAACTCATAAAATAAAAAAGAAAATGAAAAAAATTGAAATATTAATCCTAAAATTCTAATAACTATTTCTTGAAATTTAAAATAAAACTATGTATTTTTAAACTAAAATTTTGAAGATTAATTTTCTATGAATTTTGGTTAGATAATTAATATATACCCCTTTTATTTATATATGAATTTTGGTTAGATAATGATTTTAGAATAATAGATATATTATTTTTTATAAAATTTATGAGATTAGATATTTCAATTTTAGGATTAATATTTCAATTTTTTTCATTTTTTTTATTTTATAAGTTATTAGGGTTTTTATTTTATGAGTTATTAGGGTTTAAAAAATATTTTAGAGTTTTTTTTATGAGTTAAAAGTGTAGGGTTTTTTTTTTATTAAAAGTTATTTTTGAAGGTTTTTTTATGAGTTAAAAGTGCAGGGTTTTTTTGATTAAAAGTTATTTTTGAAGGGTTTTTTTTATGAGTTAAAAGTATAGGGTTTTTTTGATTAAAAGTTATTTTTGAAGGTTTTTTTTGAGTTTACCCCTAGTTTGTTTTATAATCTTCAGTCTTGATGATAAAGATAAACGAGACTGAACTTCACGACAAACTTCATATATAGGTTGTTTTGTTGCATCCAAAAGATTGAAAAGTCGGCGTATCTTATTTTTTTACATCTTTTCATGTGTTCGCTCAACAACTTTAGAAAACGTCTCAGACTATTTCCACATATGGATTTGTCGTCATCTTGTCAAAATTAACCTCCATATTTCTTTTCATTGTTTGTGCTTCTTGCACACTCATATCTTACGCTACAATCTTCACCATGAAAGAACTAAACTTCATAATTTTTTATGAAACTGAACTCGTAAATGTGTTTGCAAAATATTTCTTAACTTCGATTCATCATGCTTTTGCATCGTTTATTGGGACATAATATTGTCTCGCTTTCTTGATACAAAGTTTGCATTGACATAAAATTTAAGAATTGTTCCAATATGTGTAATCATTCTTGTATAAATGTATGGTGTATTCATCAATAGTAAATAACTTGGAATTTTCAAATTTATTTTTTATGGTATCAGAGCAAATTAATTATTTTTTAGATTCTAAAGAGATACGTTTAAAAAAATTTCAAGGCGTTTTTAAGACCGAGTTCGATCATATTACCCTTGTTCTAAAAAAGATTTGGTCTTTGTTGATGACTCTACTCTGATGACACCTTATGTGGTTTTCTTTGTTGATCTGCTATGTTGATCTATCAAAGGTGGTCTGCTTCGTGACTCGTTCTGTCTATCCATCATTCCAATTTTTATTTTCTGGTTTCCTAAGCCAATCGTCGTCACAACTAGCATATCCAACCACGGTTCTCTTGCTGTCTAGTTCGTGTGCTCCAATCATCGTCGGTCTGAGTTTTATTAGACAACCTTTTGAAATTTCTATAATCATTTTTTGATCAGGTTGAAGTTTTTGCAATCCCCGTGGAATTCAGGTCCATCCTCTGCATCTCCATTCTAAACTATTCCAGTCCATCTCTATTCTAGGTGGGTTGTTCTAGTTTGTGAAGATCAAGCCTGTCTGATTCACGGGTTCGTGACTTGCATCGGTATCATCACCGTCTATTGCTCCGTCAAATCTTTATCTACTGTTCCATCAAATTGTTTTCGAAGAATCCAGTGTCAAATCTTTGTCTGTTGCTCCATCTTTTCTTTCGGTGGGTCTCCATCTTTGTTCTAGTGTTTTCATCTGTGTGAAAGAATTACGGACGGATTACGGATTAAAAAAATAGTTGCCGACGAGTCGTCCCGAATCCGTCCCTAAATGGATTGAGACCGTCTCGGTTTAGGGACAGCAACCGAGCCGTCCGTAAATTTGCGGACGGAAGCTGTTACCGTCCGTAAATTGCGGAAGCCCTTAGGCAATCGTCCCTAATCCGAGACGACCTCCTGATTCGTTTCCAATCCATCCGCAAATACGGACGAATTAGGAACGGTTTATCCATACACAAATTTTCTGATGGGTTAGGAACAGATTTCTTTATCTATCTCTATTTCGTCAATAATCCGTCCCAAAATTTAGGGAGAAAAATCGCAGTCCATAAATTTCGTTTTCCATATTGAAATTTCTAATAGTGTAACAATGATATCTATGATGTCAAATTATTGCAGTGTTGGTTTTACATTATGATCATGTTGTAGTCCAACAAGATAGACAAGAAATATAACTCATCTTTCATAATTTTCTTTTACTAGTATGTATATAATAAATGTATATAAGTTATTTTTGGAACTGATCACTTTTGTTGAATTGATTAATTTAATTTTTAATCTTTAATCTTTTAATCTTTGTGTGTGTTTTGAATACCACCTAATAGATTACACATTAATTACCCACTAAAACTAAATAATAATTACCACTTTAATTTTCAAAAATCGTATTTATGAAATATATTTAACTGTTAATATCTTTATAACTCTCCTCTAATAAATTTAATAATAAAAATCAATATAAGAAATATCTATTCGACTTTAATTAACGATTTCGATGCAATTTAGTACTGAAATTGATTTTAGATAGATTTTCAACCAAATCAAGAATTTATTGTTGAAGAGTAAATCATATACGTAACATTCAAACCATCAAAATAAACTTGAACCAAATTACAAATTTAATACATAAATACAAATGATGCCAAAATAAACATATAAGATATGCAATATTTTGTATTACTAAAGTATACATATATTATACTAATAAGATAGATCAAGAATCTAGTTCCCAATCTATGGGAACACAGGAATGCTTTGCTCATTTCTGAAGAAATTACCTCTATCCACTTTGGTCTTAATCTTCACCAATCTATCAAAGTTTGCCCCAAAATATTTAATCCCATACCTTTCACCTTCTACATAGCTCTCAATCTTCCCATTGTGGAAATTAATCCCCAAATCCACATCTCTATAGTTATAAAATGCCCGTCTTGGATTTTTCGATACGAAAGGAGTCATGAAATCATATAGCATTCTTGTTAATTCAAGATATCGGTTTGTTAAACTTTCGTTGTTCCAATTTGCAGCGTATTGAATCTTCCAAAGATTCCCAGCTCTATGTGGAAATGGCGTAAATTTGGACGGAATCTCCGCCATTCGACCTCCATAAGGATTAAACGTCATCATAGGAATCTCGAGTTCGATCATTTTCTTCCAAATTGACTCTAAACCGGTTCTTGGAATCGGTTTAGTAACATAATCCGATTTTCTCTTCAAATACGTCAAAGTTTGATTCCTTTGGAGTAAAACTTCTTCGGATGTACCAACTCGAATATTTGTCCAAAAAAGAACAGATTGGATCCAACTAGTTTCGATGCAATCGGATCGAATCAAACCCAATTCATGGAATCTCTCGTTCATGATGGAGAGAAGTGTACTTGAATCTCCTAAGAATAGAGATATGAACG
This sequence comes from Gynandropsis gynandra, assembly GCA_036759665.1. Taxonomy (NCBI): domain Eukaryota; kingdom Viridiplantae; phylum Streptophyta; class Magnoliopsida; order Brassicales; family Cleomaceae; genus Gynandropsis; species Gynandropsis gynandra. The sequence continues at coordinate 1,341,679 of CM071866.1, read as the reverse complement.
TTGCCCTGACGGTCTTTTGACCTAAAATGGTACCATTTACCACATCCATCGTTAGTCTGATGAAAAGTTCTTCGGGGAGCTGCGGCGCGACTTGTTGCCAACGATCTACGATTGCGGTTGCGTTTTGTTCTAGTGTTCGGGAGATTCTGAAAACGGTAACATTTTGAGGGACTTCGACAAGATTTATTTTATAGGACAAAACGACACCGTAGCTCGATCCTCCTCCTCCACTAATCGCCCAAAAGAGATCCTCGCCCATTGACCTTCTATCCAGAATTTTTCCTACAAAAAATTCATAAATATTATCAATCAAGATACCCGTGTGTGTATATATAATGATGTTTTTCTTAAATGATTATAATTTAGATCATATGATGTACTTAAAAGAATCCGTATAATCACATATGCATCGATTGATGTATACTGTATAATCTAAATTTGACAATATAGCAAATAGTTATGTCCCCATCATGTGTATAATTTATCAAAAGTCTAAGACAGTTTAAATATAATCTAATTTGACGCACTTATATTTCAATATAGTTTACATATGATATTATCCAACCATATGTAACGTATAATAATAATGCATTCAAATATTAAGTAGTTACAAAGTAATTTAAGTATATATGTTTTATAACTTAATATTATTAAGTAAATATGTTACCATTCACGTCGACCATTCTCGCGTCAACAAGGTTATCAACGGTGAGTCCGTACTTCCTCATCATGTTACCGTACCCTGCGCCGCTAATGTGACCGCCGACACCGACTGTCGGACAGACTCCCGCCGGAAAACCCAAAGTTTTGCTCTTCTCCCATATTCTGTAATAAACTTCTCCGAGAGTCGCTCCGGTCTGAACCCAAGCCGTCTTACTTTCAACGTCCACGTCCACCGATCTTAGGTTAAACATATCGAGCACGAAAAATGGCTTACGATCGTACGTAACGTACGATAACCCATCATAGTCGTGGCCTCCGCTCCTTATCTTCATCTGAAGATTGTGGCTGCGGCCACAAATAACCGCAGCTTGCACGTGAGATTCGTGTGTGGCTGTAATTATGAGGAAGGGTTTTGGAGTGGAGGAGGTATTGAACCGGAGATTACGTATGTAGGCTTCGAGCACGGCGGAGTATGAGCCGTTTCCGGGGAAGAACACGGCGGAGGAAATGGGGTGAGAGGCGGAGGAGTGTGTGGTGAGGCATTGCATGAAAGTTTCGGATTTTGCTGATGAGTTTGATAGACATATGAAAATGGCTAAAACTAGAAATGTGGTCTCCCAAAACATATTTCTTTTTATTTATTTGTGATTATAGAAGTTGGGGTACGATATGAAATAAGATTATGTTTGTGATGAGATTTTAGGTATTTATAAGTAATTTTGTTATGATAAAACGGATCATGCATGACGTTGACACCGAAATAGTTGACCATGAAAATTCAAACGCAAAATTGCACATGGCATCCAAGTTGCCCCAAGATGTGATTTATATTAATGTTTTCATAGCATTCTAGAATTTATTATAATATATATAATCGATAATTTACAATTATTATCTTTTCGGATCCATTTTAGAAACCTTAAAAATATATATATTAATATATCAATCGCATAAATCTATGTAATAGTATATAACTCGTAAATATATTTAGTATAAGAGTTAAATGTAAAATAAAATTTTGGATTTATAACCTTAGAATAGAGACCATACTCATAAAGGGTATGTTATATCAATATACATGTAATACAAACATGTAATTTACTTTTATTTGTTATAGATAATTTGTTTCACGTCAAATAAGACATTAATTTTGCATTTATATATATCGAAAAATCTTAAATTTTTGTGTTAGTTTTTACTATTAGTTAGATCTAAATTTATATTTGATTGACATTAGAATTTTTTGTCCCGATTTTAATATATCGATGTTGGATCCCTTATTACGATTTTTAGATAAAAAATTGTTATAATAAATTATATCACATCGATTAAGACATAAACTTAGACTTTGATATTTTACAATTCTAAATTCTTACACAAATCTCGTGATTTAATCGTTATTCAATCATTGGATCGGAATGGATAATTTTTCTAAAAGTATAAAGAATTGTATTGGAAATATTGACGTGGCTTTGTTCATAAAAAAGTTAAGAGGATGCAATTAGAGAAAATTATTGATTTATAACCATTGTTGACTATAAAAAATAGTGGATATACTTTGAGCGGCCTATTTGACTTTGACATATTTTTGTAGCTGCAATTGAATTAAGAGGATCAATAATAATACTTATACTATATATATATATATATATGTTTATCGTATATGCTTTGATAAAGAATTCGGAGAGACTTATACAAAAATGTATATTACATGGAAGATTGAGCAGTCTTATGAATTTTAACTCTCTAACAGATATGTTTTCACAAAATCAAATAATCTATATCATTCCGTGATTTTACAAAATAAATTGAAAAAGAAAACAGTTTGAATTAAAATAAATTATCAATGATTTTTTTTCATTTTGAATTTAAATCATAGACGTTTACCTATATTGTTTTGACAAATAACTCGTAATTTTATGGAATCTTTTATATCCAAAAAATACGTGTATACATACGATTATCCAAATTTAAACTAATGCAGAAGAAATGGTTTTTTTTATTAATTGTTGCAAGTAAGATGGACTCCTAAACTATATAAATTTTGTTATATATACATATATTTGAAATCTGAATCGTCTACTAAGATGAACGTCTTTTAAAATTCAGGTAAGATGAATAAGATGAACGTCTAAATCGTCAAGGTGATCTGGGTTCTTTTTTATATTTTTGTTATGATAAAAAAACATTTTGTTTCACATTTTAAATAATATGGTTCAAAGCAATTTTTTTTGTCATTGAGACAAAATGGCCGAGAAAAGGATATTTCTCGTATCAATCATACATATTGTATTCGTTAATATCTTCTTTCAAGTTGGAACATGCAAATTATGGACGCTCAACTTAGAAGAACAATGTCCAACTTGTCAATAAAACGTCAAATTATTTTTGTCATACTATTTTGGTGAAGATTTTCGCGGTCGTCAGAAGACCAAAAAAATTAAACACTTTGTGGGAAAGTGTCGATGATCGGATCGGTCGAAATTTCGGTGGCTTATCACATCATTGTCTTGATTCAACAGTTTATCGATAGTCGAATAGATCCGTCAAAGGACATCGGGGTTCGTTATGCCAAAGGGTGTCGAGGTTCGGTACTCCAAAAGGGGGTCTAGATCGGTACACCAAAAGGGAATCGGGGTTCAAAACTAGTGGAAACAAGTCGGGATTGGAGTAGTGGGTTGTCGGTCGAAGGAGTCTATCGATGCATGGTTTGTCAATGGTCATAGATCTTCGTCAACGCGTCGATTTCAGTGGTCAATCGAATTTTTAAGTGGATCAAATGCTGGTGTTGGAAGGGTTAAGACGATATGTGTTCGGTTGCCGTCGGTGGGTTGTCAATGCACCGGTTGCAGTAGGCTCCCGGTCGGCATTTGTTGAAACTAGTTCTTGTCGAATCTTTGGATAGTTTGTCGATGGATTCGATCATCGACATGTCGGTTGCGAAAAAGGATTGGGTCGATCGTCAGTGCGACGCGTGAGATCGATGCACGTGAGCTTGGACGATGGACGGTGTGGCGGTTCTTCGAAGATTTCAAATGTTGTTCAGATTTGTAGATGAGAATCAAAGAGTCCGTGCAAGGATGAGCTAGAGGCAAAGAAGGTAGCTCCAAAGTGTGTAGCTTCAGCGGAAAATATGGTGGTGTTCCTGCAATGGTTTGATTGAGATTTGGAAGCTGGCATGATGGTTGATTCAACGGTGGGTTATCGGTGGTCTAAGGAGGCTGTCGGTTACTGGTTTTATGTCAAGGTCTGATTACTGGTTTCAAGGCAGTGAAGGAAAGGATTGGAGGTTGAAGATAATGAACGGTAAGTATTTTTTATGGAAAAGATTCAGACTCCAATACCATGAGAGAAAACGGCCGAGAGGATAATGTTTTTCATATCAATCGTACGAATTGAGACAAAACGACAAAGAGGAGAATATTTCTCGTATCAGTCATATAGATTGTATTTGTTAATAGTCATTTCAAAAAAGTGTAAAGTCACACTAGTTATTCAGTTATACTTCGTAAATGATCTATTTATCTTCATCGATGGTATTCTTCTATCGCTCTCCAATGTTATGAATGTCTCTGATGAGTTTTAAGTTAATTTAAGATTAACAAACTAAAAATAACCCTAATCATGGATGGTGTTAGGCTTGAAGAGCTTGCCTCGATGATTAACAATATAGGTACATCAGACTCTACTCTTCATGTAAGCTATTTGGGCTTCCAACGGCTTGCCTACCGGTCGAAATGAGATTGCATTGTTATATTGCTTATTTCGTCTAGAATAAGTTCAACTCTTGGACGATAAAGCATTTATATTTTTCGAACCATCTCCAAGTTATCACCTATATCATCTACAATGTGATAAGCTTGTGGACGTTTGATTATGCCCTCCCTTATCTATGCATAAAGGAGATCGAACGTACTCGTTTCCCTAGTAAGGTAGTATGATCCATCAAAAGTTACTAAAATATCATGGGCTTCGGTTTGCACATTAAACTTCGACTCCCTTTGGTCTCTTATTTTTTTGAAGGGTGATGGAGGACCAAGGGACTTAGGCGTTCACATCCAAAGCCGAGTGGTTGATATCGCTCAAAGTCTAGATTGGTTCTTCCATCCCGCTCAGATCGTGGTTGATACCCAATAATTTTTTTTGTATCCTTGCTCTGAGGTTAGATGTGAGTATTGATGATTACTATCGGTTTCTAGACCATTTCTCGTTCCATCATTTTTCGACTAAACGCATTTGGATTGAGCTCTAAGCAAATCATCAAATTGTGCTTTGGCACAATACTTTTAGATTTAGACATGCCATTTCAAAACATGTGTTTCTAACATGGCTAATGGCAATGAAACAACTTTGAATTCACGATTAGATCAGAACTTGGAGTTTGTATTCACTTAGTAATTGTCTTGTTTGCTCTTTGAGGCAAAAATCAACAAATATCTTTGCGGATTGCAACTATAACATAAGCAATTTCTCCCAACAAGATCTGACCATCCTTTCTCTTAACTCTTCACCACCGAAAAGTTCATCTCCTATCAATCAATAAGCAAAAATATCATTGGTGTGGACTTCATTGTAAACTTCAATGTTTTTTTAACCATATTTGGTTAGAGCGAAACCGTCACCTTCACCAATATCTATTAGACCACCTCATGTCTTGCCCCACGAGATTATAAGGATCACAAGATGCAAACTATCTATTTATGCTAAATTCAAATGGTCTTCTTTATGCGAATCCCTTTTATCTTTGCATTTAGTTTTGTCGTTTCAATCATTGATACGCTTTATGTTCTGTCTTTATTGGTTAATTTTTTTTTTCTATGGTTTAAAATCCATCATTTAAAAAATAAATATATTTTTTATTTACCAAAAAACATAATTATTTAAAAGAATGATTAAAATTTTCAAAATCTCTAAGTTATATATGTTTGATATAAAATTTTAGTTTGTGGATAAAATAAAATTATATTAGGTTTAATACTGATGCCTCAAGATACTATAAATTCCCATTTATATTATTCCATAATTTAAATAGAAAATATATTACTTTTTGCCGCAAAATATAATTATATCTTAAAAAAAATTTGTTTTGTACAAAGTTATTGTCGATTGGTATAAAATTGTTCAAAATAAATGCGTATAATAATTAACTGTTAGAAACGTTAATTTACAAATAAATAAAGAAAAATTATTTTTAAATGCTTTTATATATATGTGTGCGTGCTTATTTCAAATATTTGCACAAGACGTTAGGAAATATTAAACGCATCCTAGTACTTCCATTAGCACTATCTAATAATAGAGAATTATAATAAATTGAAAATTCACAAAATAAAAAATAGATTAAAAAATGAAAGAAAAAAGTCAAGCTTATATATTTTGTTACGTATAATAAAAAAAATATGAAGTCATGAAAACATCAACATTTTAAATACGTAGATGTGTAATTTTCTTGTACCTAACGTAAGAAAAAAATATTAAAAAATAATTTTATATTTTAAAAAGATTATCGGATATAGTTTTCAAGTAATAGTTTAGAAATTAAATACGGGATTATGGTATAATAAGATATGTTTAAGTTGTGAAAGTTATTGACTCGAGTACTTTAGAAGAGAAGTGCAAGAATCTCTCACCATTTGATTTTCACACATATATAATTGCAATTTCTTCGCAATAAGCCAAATATGACCAATTATTACACGTTTTATCTTCTTATTTGTTTCATAATGTAATTCACTTTTGAATATTATTTTGAAATGAAATGAAAACACCTTTTAAGGAAAAGTGAAACTATCTAAATGCACCCGGACGAGTGATAAAATTATTTTGTATCGATCTCTCTAAGTAAAAATAAATTGTTTTGATCCCAAGTTGAAATATATATACTATTTACATATTGGGTATCGGACTAAAAAATATACGATGAGCAAAACATTTAACGGAATTTTTTGTATATATATAAAAAACTAATTAGGTAAACAAACTATCAACAATTACGAAGAATTTTATGTTTTTAGACTTAAATCTTTTAGAATTTATTTGAAGTAATAAAAAAATTTAAAATATATTCTTTTATAATATTTAAATTTTAAAAGAAAAAGAATATAAAAATGCACAAAATACCGTATAAATTTTATCCAATAAGTAACATTAAATTTATAGATATCTTATAATATGTTACTCTAAATATATATGATTTGGAATGATATTATTATAAAAATATATATTTTTAAAATAATAATAATATTAATTAATTTTAATTTCACATCTGTAATAAAAATTATAAAATCATTTGACCATTTGACTTCAATAGTTATAGGCTGAATCTGTTATTTTATATATGTGACGATGACATACCATAAAATAATGTACTGATGGGATGATATTTTAATCTTTATGAATAAAAATAAACTAGATGGATTTAAACAAAATTGTGATTAAATTTAGCATGTTTTCCTTTAAATAAACACTTAAGACTATGTTTTTGCGTGGTTTTAAATTCTTGATTATCTAATAGTATCGTGCAAGCATGAATTAGTGTATCATCCTTCCATTTATTTGTATTTTATGTTTTCTATAAAATATCTCTTTAACCACATATAAAATATATTTGCATATAAAATATCTATTTAACCACATATTCATACTATTTCTTTTAATAAAAATATTGATATATTAATTAAGATTCAATTAAATAGATAGAGTAAATTTTGGTTAGAAATATGAAATGAGATAATACGGTTTAGCTGTAAAAAATGAGTTGGTTATAACTCAATTAGTTTTCTAAACGAACTGAAAAATCTCAATTCAACACCGTTCGACTTAAATTCACAAAAATAAACTAGTTGGTTTGCTAATTAAACCATTTAGTTTTAAAAAATCTAAAATATATTAATCATCAAATCAAATAAAATTAAATATTTAATATATAATATTAATATCGATTACAAATTATTTATACCAAATTATTGTATCGAATACGAAGTTATCGATTATCAAATAAAATTCGTAAACATAAATATTTTAAATTTGGTTGACTCTACTCGTAACATTCTTTCTATCTTTTTTTAGTAATGACTTTATCTATTTCAAAATCTATATAACAAATAAACAATGGACATTAATAAAATAATATCCTACTATTTTTTACTCATGTTTAATTTACGTGATTTTGTTCTTCAATTCATTACCTATTTGATCCAAACTCGTATTCATTTTGATTCAGTTTGTCTTTCACTTTTTAAATGAGTTGAAAAAAATCAACTCTACACCTGAAAAACGATTAGAATTAGAGTTAATACGCGAAACAATCTATTTCTACATTATTAATTTTGGTATAGAAATAAAATCATTTTACATAATTTGTCTAGATTACTAACATAGTTATAAAATGCTATCTTTGATTCTAAATTCTTTGTAATAGACAGTTACCACGAGCGAAGTTTTTATTAACCTGAAAGGACTTTGGTAAAATAAAAAAAAAATACTACTTCCAATTAGATCATACATAAAAGAATCATTATTATATATATATATATGACTCATTAAAACATGATAACTTCAAAAATACCTTTAAAATGTTATTAGAGCTTTAATCATATTTTTCTCTAAAAGATTTAATATCAATTTTATCTTTATAATATTGATATTCTCAAATTGTTCATATAACTCGTGCAATCCATGCGATCCAAACGATCCATATGATCCTTATTATCCATGCGAATCTTGTGATCTATGCGACTCGTGAAATCCTCGAAAATCGTTCGAAATCAATCGAAATCGCTGGAAATCGCGTGAAAATCGTTGAAAATCGATCTAAACTTCGAAATAACCTATCTTTCATGCTTCTCTATTTTGAAATAAATTTCGTTTTACTAACAAAAATATTAAACCTTATGTATTTTCGTTAACAAAATATAAATAAATATATGTATATATGTCTTTTTTCAATTTTTTTCCTTTAAATTTATGAAGGTATATGAAGCCCTACAAAACTATCTTGATATTCTCTCCATTAAAACCGTAATATTTACGATGAGGTTTATATGGTTAAGGCCAAAATCAAAACATCCGAGATTTATGATGTCATCGTCATCATTTTCTATATCCTAATTTAACTCTTTGCAAATGAGTTTTACCTCTAATAAAAAAATATTTGTCTTTAAAACTTTTCTTTTTCAATCTAGATTAAATTATCTCCAATTCTTATATGTAAATTTCTTTAACCCTTTTCTAATTAGCAATCGAAATTTACAATTAATAAAAAGGTGAAAAAACAACTTTTACTTTTTCACTCGCTATTATTAAAATAATCTCCAATTTTTATAAGAATTTTACTGATATTTAAGAACCAATACATAAGCCTCAACAAAGAATATACCAAAAATAACAACAAACAATTTCCGTCATCAAGAATGAAACAATAACAATGGCCCTCTCAAAAAATAAAAATAAAATTTGTATAATGTTCAAAAAATTCCAAAATATAAGATTACTTCTTCCTTAGAAAGAGGATCCAATCTTGGTCTTGTACCGATACAGAACTCTCTTCTTCTTACCGGAGACATTGTCGACGGTAAGAACAATCTTACCGGCCTCATTATTTCTGAAACTGTTACGGATTGGTCCATCGTTGGATCCGATCTTCTTCCCCTTTTGGACGATCACGGTGTATGATCCTTCGTCCGCCGGTATGAACTCTTCCTTGTAATTCACTTCCCATCCAACAACTGTAATCTCCCAAACCACAGTAGCTCCAACCTGTCAGAACCAAATTACGATTAGGGTTAAACCAAAGATTCAATCTTTGTCGGAAATCAACAACATTTGAATCAAAATATTACCTCAGGAGTAGGGATTTCGATGGTTTCAGATGATCCAGGCTTGACAATTGCTTCGGAAATAATGGCATTGGAAAATTCAAGATCGTCATCTCTTTTGAATCCGCCGTACTGAACAGGGATCTCCTCAGCCGGGATGTACCTGCAGATTCAACCATAAGTTGTATGAGGATCAAAATTAGGGCATGCTCTTTTGTAGAACATTGATCTAAATAATGTTCTATGTTCGTTTGGTCAATCTTATTTTAAAATCTGAACTTAAAGTCTCGACATTAGACTTGGTGTCGCGATTTTTTGGATGTTCAAGATACTAATTCGGATTTCGAGTCTAAAATATATAAATTACTAAAATATCCTTGAAATATCAAAATTAATATCTTTTAATATGTAAATGTAATTAATATTATACATGATTAATTTGTATTTTTTAAAATATATTAAATTATTTTAAATGTAACTTATAAATAATAATAATTATAATTATTAATTTTTTTTAAGTGAAATTAATAAAAATAATTAATAAATATAATTTATATGTAATATGTATATTTTGATAATTTTCTTACAAAAAACAATTTAACTTTGAAAGTATCTAACAAACAACCTCTAAATTAAAACTTTACTCTAATTTTAAAATCAAACAAAAATCATCTAAAGAACATGCAGTTATTCAAACAATTTGGAATTATTAAAACAATTTAACTTACTTGAGGAGGGTCTCCGTGACCTTAGCTGGACGAGCCACCACAAACTTGCTTCTCGTTCGTTGCGTTAAGAACAATGACAAGACAGCATTCAATGCGTAGAACCAGAACGGCACATTGATAAATATCTACCCAAAGGAAGAAAAAAACAAACATCATTTAGAGTTTGCTCCAATGTTCTTGGAGATCAATCAAAATCCAAGATTTTACTTACATTTCTTGAGACAAATTCTGGGTAATTGTCTTGTAATGCTTCGATTGCGTGTTTAATCACAACCCTTAACTCTTTCCTTGCTAATCCAGGAGAGTTTTTCAAATCATGAATCTGAAGAAGAGAAGTAACTCCTCCAGGTTTCAAATCAAGCTTCTTAATTCCCTTTTCCATTAATTGAAATCTCCATCTTAAGAATCTTTCTCTGTTTTCTTCTGTACCAAATGTTTTCTTGTAAAGTTCTTCATTGTCAAACATGTCGTAGACATTGTAACATACTGGATGACCTTCATGGGCTATGCCGTTCATGTATGCAGCTGATGAGTTTAGTTCTTCACCGAAATCTTCGTCTAGGATTGAATCGATGTTGTGTTTTTTCCTCCATTTTAGGGTCTTTTTAAGCATCTCAAAAGCTTCGTTCACCTTTAAGTCTCTTGCCCTCAAGAATTTCAAGAGAATTACATCTGTTGCTTCACCTCCTTTGCTTGGTAGTAATGGCACTCCCCACAAAGAGATACCTTGATCCACAGTCTCTTCTTCTTCTTCTTCTTCTTCCTCATCAGTCTCAGCTTTAGCTTCTTCTTCTTTTAGGGTTTCTTCTGCAACAACATCCTCAGCCTTCTTCTCTTCTTCTGTCTCAGCTTTCACTTCTTCTTTTAGGGTTTCGTCTGTAACAGCGTCCTCAGCCTTCTTTACATCTTCAGTCTCTTCTTCTGTAACAATGGCCGCAGCCTTCTTTACATCTTCAGTCTCTTCTTCTTTAAGGGTTTCTTCTGTAACAATGGCCGCAGCCTTCTTCTCCTTAACGAGGCTCTCCTTCTTCTTCTTCTTGAAGAGAGTATTTCCAACAATGGCTTCCTCAAGCTTGGATTTTAGATCACTCAGAGCCTTTCTCTCAGATTCCTTCAAATCAGAGAAGAAATTGCTCTCTTCCTTGAAGGAAACACTCTTCTCAAGAACTTCAGGCTTGGTCTCCTCTTGAACAGTCTCTGTTTCAATGGTCTCTTTGACATCTTCTTCAACTACTTTAACGGTCTCTTCTTGAGGAGGAACGACAACCTCGGCCGCAACCTGTTTCTCTTCCACCTTAACTTCGGCAGTCATGGTGGTTTCACTTTACCTGTCATGACAGATTTAACACATGAAGTAAAGTTTCAATCTTTCTCGTAAACTCAATTACATTCATCTTTCTACCACTATTACCAGTTCTTACATGCAATTCAAGTTCTATCGTTTAATATTTATCCGACAAGACAAGAGAAAATCAGTTTAAGACAGATTCTCATCTTTGATATGACTAAACCATTGCATTCGAGAAAAAAAAAACAAGAGAAAATACGATAAATCGAGCTCGAGAACTAGTTGAACTAGTCCATCGATGAAGTCGATCAAATGTTAACCCTAGTGTCGGAATCTTTGAGAGAAAACGACAGAAACTGCGAGAAAACGAGGGAAAATCTGAAAACCCACCTCAAAGATCTCTGAATCTTCCTCTGCTTCTAGAGAGAGAGAATCTTCCTCAAAGATCTCTGAAACTTCCTCTGCTTCTAGAGAGAGAGAATCGTCCTCCCAATAACTCTCTCTCTCTCTATCTCTCTCTGCTTCGTCTTTGTTTGCTGCAGAGAAAATGATTTGTGAAGAGAAAGAGAAGCAATGGTGCTTATAATGAAGAACCCTAAAAGGAGGGTCCCCACAATAGCAACGGTCACGTTCTCTGGCTTCGACAGTGAATATTAGCCGTTGGATCCGCAAATGCCACCCTGGCATTTCCCATTACAAAAAGAAATCCTTTCTGGGCCCCACATTCCCTCTTTCCTAACGGTCGTATAGTGTAGACCTTTCTCTCTCATCTGTCCTTCTTGAGAACTGTGGCTGTTTCATGTTCCATATAACCAATGATAGATCGCCACGTGGATTTGTCCACAGAGGATGTTCGGCGCAAATGACGGATTCTTTGTATATATAAATTTATTATTGTTTTAAAATATCTTTTATCTCAATTGGGAAGTACTATGAATCTATGATTGAGACAAATGCTGTCTGTATTTTAAATTGTGTAATACAATTTCAAAGTTTCTAATTTATGGAAAAATAAAAAGTTTGTATTACTGTAAAAATTAATTTAATTTTCATACTAATATCCAACTTTGTTACGTGGGAATGTGCTTCACGTTTGAAGATTACTTTTGTTAGGCATGCATGACATGAACAAACAACTAATGGATTAATTATAGAGATGCTACTAATTTCAGCATACATAATAATAATCGTATATGATAATTCTTACTATAAATAACTATCATACATTATAATAATAGCTCAATTGATAAAAAATGATCTATAATAAGATACCCTCCATTTAGAAAAATATAAAGATTCATTGAGTACCATTTTGCTAAATATACATCTATCTTGTAACAAAGGAGAAGGGAAAAAATAAATTTAATTCAAATTATATTTGTTGAGATATTCTTGCCAATATTTTGTAGATATACTCAAAACTGTTGGAATATGTATAGTTCCTTTTTCTTTGCTAGTTTTTTTTTTGCAATTTCCTATTTTGGTGTAATTTCACGTGTATATGTATTGGTTTTGAGTTCAATGAAAAACTATCAGGAAATTCCATAGATCTCGGCACAGGAGATCTTTGCCAACATAAGCATCTATACATCTTGAATGTTGTAAGAGCTTTGATGTTCCAAGCAAATCTGACGAACAAAGTTTGGGGAGAATGCATCCTCGCTGCACTATTTCTTATCAATCAAACACCATCCATTCTTCTTCACGGGAAAACACCTTACGAGCTGTTGAACGGACACCGACCACACTATGATCAGATCAGAAAAAAAAAAAGACTTCTCTTTGCTACGCTGTGAATGGACTGCGACTGAGCCACAAATTCTCTCTACGAAGCCAACGTTGTATCTTCGTTGGATACCCTACTGCACATAAAGGGTAGAAAGTGTATGCTTCGGAGACAAAGGAAATTTTCGTTTATTGCAACGTGATTTTTCATGAAAACGTATTCCCATTGATTAATTCTCCGGAACAGAGCACAACGGGTCCGAGTGTCTCACCATCTCCTCATCCTGTGATTTTTTATTTTTCGGTGATCCCATCGAACAATCGTTGGATTCAGATGACAGAGGGAGCTTGCCCAATACTTCAGTTAAACACACGTCTGAAACACAACCAAGCGAGACCTCATATGACCCCGAAACGACACCTAAACATCTCCAGTGTCAGACTCTGTTGTTTTCGATGATCTTTTGCCTGCGGAAGACGTCTCTGCACCACCAGATCCTAGTTCCTCTACTCCAACCGCTGAACCTGACCAGAATTAACTTGTCTCACGGATCTCAGCTTCCGAGACTTCTGTTACGAATTGTGACTCAGTCTTCTTGCTTTTGAACTCGAAAAGGGTCATCAAGCTCGAACCCCTTCAGTGAGATTATAGGATTATGTTATGTACTATGTTCGTTGCACTGAAGACCTCATATGCATTCCTTCTCCGCATGATCAGACGTCTTCAGGTACTTGCTATTATCCTATTGCACATTACTTGTTGTGTGATAAATTTTCTACTTCACATCGAGGATTTCTAGCTGTAGTCACTGCAGGGTTCGAACCTCGTTCTTACTCTCACGCTTTTCGTTCTCCGGAGTGGGTCAAAACTATGAACAAAGAATTAGAGGCGTTTAAAATGAATGGCACATGGACTCTTACATCTCTTCCACACGGCAAGAAAGCGATAGGGTGTCGATGGGTTTTCAAGATAAAATACAAATCTGATGGTACTGTAGAAAGCTACAAAGTACGACTAGTGATCCTTGGAAATCGTTAAACCGAAGACGACGATTTTGAGGAAACATTTGCCTCGGTTTCCAAAATGCCTAAGGTACGTTTGTTTTTTGTCATGGCCGCAAAAAAGAAATGGTCGGTACATCAAATGGATGTATATAATGCATTCCTTCATGGAGATATTGATGAAGAAATGTATATGAAGTTTCCTTCGGGCTTGCCTTGTGCTAACAACTCGCAAATCTGTCCTTTGCAGAAATCGTTGTACGGGTTGTGGCAGACACCTCGATGTTGGTTTGCAAAACTCACAACATCTGTTCTCCGGTATGGTTTTACACAATCTCGTGCTGATTACTCTCTTTTTTGCTATACCAAGGGCTCGGTGTTGCTATATGTCCTTATCTATGTGGATGATTTGTTGATCAGTGGAAACAGTGATACGGCTATTGATGTGTTCAAACACTATCTTCACGATTGCTTCCATATTAAATAATTAGGGTTATTGAAATACTTTCTTGGCAATGAGGTGGATCGGAATTCAGACGGGATTTACTTGTCTTAACGAAAATATGCACTAGACATCGTTGAAGAATGTGGCATGTTTGGTTCGAAACGAGCTATGTTTCCGCTCGATCATAATAATAAGATGCCGACCTCAATAGCCTGGCCATGTGACAATCCGAAACAATACAGAAGGCTTGTTGGTCGCTTGTTTTATCTGACCTTCACACGATCTGAGCTAGCATACGTCGTTCATGTGTTGTCCCAGTTTTGTATAACCCACGTATGGATCATTGGTTGCCTGCTTTGCGTGTCGTTCGCTATTTGAAAAGCTCCTCTGAATAAGGAATTATGTTGCGTACGGACAGTGATCTCTCTCTATGGCTATTGCAATTCCGACTAGGCTACATGTTGTATTTCGAGGAGATCAATCAGTGGATACATCGTCCACCTCGGCTCATCATCCATCACTTGAAAGACTAAGAACAAAAATTTTGTTTCGCGATCGTCGGCCGAAGCGGAATATCGGTCTATGGAAAACCTTACTTGTGAACTCAAAGGGCTAAGGTATTGCTACAAGGTTTTGGGATTTCTCATGATTCTCCAATGTGCATGTTTTGTGATAATCAGTTCGCATTGCACATTGCGGCGAATCTTGTTTTTCACGAGAGGACGAAACACATCAAGCTCGATTGTCACTTCATATAAGGCGAGATTCTGCGAAAGGAGATCGTCACATCTTCACTAATCCGGTTAGAATTCAGCCGTTCTTACGATTAAGTTCCAAGTTGGGCGCTCAAGATCTTAACGCTCCAACTTGAGGGGCGTGTTAAGATATTCTCGGCAATATTTTGTAGATATACACAAATCTGTGCGAATATGTCTAGTCCCTTCTTCTTTGCTAGTTTATTTTGGTAGTTTCCTATTTTTGTGTAATTTCACTTGTATATACTATATAATTTGGTCTTTGAATTCAATAAAAAACCATGAGAAAATTCCACAGATCTTGGCAATATTAGGTTTTGTAATATATAATCATACTACTTTTAACAAGTACGCATGCTAATTGTTTTACGAAGGTTGAAACTATTTTTTCTTAACAAACAATTTTCAAATAATTGGTTCATTATAAGAATTATTTTTAATAATATATGTCCAAATATAAATCATTACTACTATTTAAGAGGTTGAAAACAATATAAATATTATTACGTCCTAATTTTGTATCATAATAACTATATTATTAACGGATATAATCCGTGTGATTGATACGAGAATATTCTTCGAGATCACACGGATTATTTTAATGATATTCTATGATATTATCTGATATCTTATTGAATACCGAAATATTTTCGAAGATTGTACGAATATTATGTGATATTATATTTCCTTTTCCGTATGATATTATATATTATATAAAAAGGTATTTCATGATTAATAAAATTACGAGAATTGCTATATACGACTTATTCTAAGATGTAGTCACATAATTTGTCATGGTATCAAAGCCTCTTCAAGGAGTTCTGTTTTTTTTCTTTTTTTTTTTTGATCCATCACATCAAATTAACTTCTCCGATCGTGTTTCGACTCTGTTTTTCTCTTTGAAAACAAAGTATCTTATCTCATTTTTCTTTGTTGTTCTCCAACATCGACTCTGTTTTTCTATTTGAAAACAAAGTATCTTATCTCATTTTTCTTTGTTGTTCTCCAACATGAACCAAGAATCGAGCTCCCTCTCTAATTTCGACCAAAACCTCGAACCAAAACCCCAAATATAAAAAATCATGCATCAACAGACTCCTTCGACCGATGACCCACTACTCCGACGTACCGACGCCATTTCGATGTATTGACTCGACACCCTTCGGCGTACCGAACCCGATGCCTTTCGGCGTACTGAACTCGACGCCCTCCGGCGTACCGAACCCAATGCCCTCCGGCGTATCGAACCCGACCCCCTCCAGCGTACCCGAACCCGACGCCCTCTGACATAATGAATCCGACGTCCTCCGGCGTACCGAACCCTAATGCCTTCCGGTGTACCGACCCATGGGCGTTTTTCTTCCAAGTTGGGCGTTCACAATTTTCACGCTCCAACTTGAGGGAGGGTATTAACGATATAATCCGTGTGATTGATATGAGAATATTCTCCGAGATCACACGGATTATTCTGATGATATTCTACGATATTATCTTATATCTTATTGAATACCAGAGAAGAACACCTCGAAGAACAATGATACAATTGAAAACTATGGTTTATGTTATTGTATTTGTAAATACTAATGTTAGACTAACCCAAATCCTCACACGATTCCCATTTCAAATAAAATCACTTGACACAACTCGACCCAATTCGAAAATTCCAACCCCAAAATTTGATAACTTGTTTTCCTTCATGTTCGTCGGGAACGGTTTCTTGGCGCCTTGCCACCACAAATTTAATAGATGTTCTAAAATTCATCAATCTTATGTGATGTACGGAGATAGATATTTAAAATCGTTTGAAGATTATATTATTTTGGTTTAGAGAGTTTGAGATATGGAGAGTTTCAAACTATAATGTAATTATTTTTATTCTTTACTTGTAAATTTATCTTTTTTTTATATTAAAATAATATAATATTATTAATTATTTTGAGTAATATAGTGAAATATTGTATTTTAAAGAATAACAATCTTTATTAATATTTATATATTTATTATGTTATTTTTTATTATATGTACATTATTTTTTTATGTTGTATATGTATTATCTAATGTGTCTAAATGAAGATAAATCACTATAATGTTGTTAAATCAGATTTTTGTTTATATATTCTTGCATAGAATAATAAATAAAGCGTTTAAAGAAACTGTTAAATTTTAAAATACGATACTTTTAAGTCATAACATTCTCTCTATTACCCATTGTAAGAAATTGCAAAAAAGAAAATCAAATATTAAAAAGAATAAATTCGAAAAACAGAAATGATTGAGAAAAAATAAAACAAAATGCATAAATTGAGAGAGGTAGAAGAAATCAACAAGTACAAGAACTAATTTCTCTCCCGCCATATCGCCGCACAAAAAGGAAGAGAAAAAAAAAAGACAGAACAAAAAGCTGTACAAAGAACTCCATAGCCTAGGGTTCCTCAGATACACAACATACAATAGAATCTTGTCTTTATAATAACAGTCTATTTGTGTGACCATTAAACCAAAGATGTTTGCCACCATATTAACTACCATAACTATAATATTCTCCCCGTTCCGTTCCGCTCGACCTCTTCCTCCCGTCTTCACTTCCGTTACCTGTGAAATCGAACATATTTCAACCTTTCCGTCCCGTCTTAAACTCACCGAACATATTTCAACCTTTCCGTTTGTTGTCTGCCTTCGTCGATGTCAGAAAACAAACCCGTCACCCTGTCAAATATCGGTTTGATTAAACCAACAACAATAAGATATTCGGGATCAAGATTGAACCATCAAAATCCGCTTTTTTATCGTATTTTATTAGAGCATATATTGGTCGGGTTCGGATTGAGTTCGGATACCTAAACCATTTCAATCCTAACAATAATGGTATTTTCGTAATTATGATAAAAATTAACAGTCTTTTTGTAATTAAAATATATATAATCGGGTACCCTTTTGAGAGAATGGAAAACCCGAAACCGAATCCACAGGTTTCACAATTTTATTACCCAAAACCGAACCTAAGGGTTCGTGTATTTTTTTTCTCTCAGATTCGAAACGGGTTTCGGACTGGGACAAGGTTTTCGGGTATTTAACCCGCCCCGAACTTGCAAAAATACGAGAGCTTTGCAAAGAGAACGAACATACCTATCGTAAGTGAAGAATGCATCACCGATTTGTCCTGCCACCTTATTCCGTACTTTCCTGACGCAAATCTAAAACGTAAAGTTACGAGTTTCGTCGATCAATATCAATTTTTACGGCACAAAGTTAAAACAAAAGTGTATGATACTCACTTGTACCAAATCAATAGGTCCAGCGTCTTTATCGCGATTTCTGTGAACAACAATGCCATTGTCACATTTGTTAATGAAATGTGCACTTCCGCTTATATCGTAAAGGTTTGGCGGATCACCGATCCAGTTTTGCAGCTGTCGTGGATGAGCCACGAACCAAACGTGGCAGGAGTGATGTTGGGCGAATCGTTTGATCTTCGTAAGCATTTGGCTTACATATTCAGTCTCCGTTCTGTCAAAACGAAATAAAAAAAGGGTTTTTTTAGAATCGTAGAATCAAAAACGCTTTTACGTAAAAAGGGTTTGTTACTAAACTGGTTCGGTAATCGTTGATGATCGAGTTCATTGTACGGGTCGATTACAAGTCCACGTATCCCGTGCCTTAGAACAGCATATTTTGCAAGATCAAGAACCCAACTGATGTTTGGAAGTGAATCATTCTCACATCTGTTAAAAGTAAATTTCGTTAAAAACAGTAAATTATACTTCAAATTTTGAATCGATTAACTCGAAATCATATCGATAAACTCGAGATTGAAATATAAGAATTACCTTATGAGATAAAAGGTATCACTCAACCATTCTTTCCCTTGTTCCAACTCCTCGATGCTCATCCGCGGGACATGTCCGCCATAACTACAAAAAGTGAGTTCAAGATGACGAATTCAAGAAAGAACGGAAACGTAAAAACGTAAAATACCCGAGGACCAACGAATTCATCGAGGGCATGAAAAAGAAGAAAAAAAAATCCTTACGAGGCGTCAAAAAACGGCTTCTCTAAATGTTTTTCCAAAAGTTTCCTTGCATGATCTCGAACCTGAAAATCAACGAGAGAAGAAAAATAGGGACGGGAAGAGGAAACGATATCGTAATACGCTTATAAATCGTGTTTTCGGAACATATAACTTATAATAAAACCGAAAATTACGGATCAAACAACAAACCTTATTCTCCATAGAGCAAAGAGCAAATCTCCAACCAACACTATGATTGAGATTACATAAAAGAGCATCAATCCATTCACTTTTTCCAGAATTAGGAACTCCAGTTACAATAGTCAATTCCCCTGGCACAACCTGATTCAATTTTTATTCAAATTCATCACATTTAATTCATCAATCTTATTCATAATCACACCAATTTGATACTTACATTATACAATGTATCCAATGATTTCCACCCAGTTGAAACACCATACTCAAAGCCGTGAGTTCGATGATAATACGCATCGATTTCATCGAAGAAATCTTTAAAGTTAAATAATCCACTTATAGGGTATAGCTCCGCGTTTTCGATTGCTTCTTTCAGTGCATGAGGGCCCAAACACATAAGGACCTAAAAAATCAAGAATCTTTTGTGAATCTAATCAAGAATCTCGTTCAAACCGATGTAAATCCAAGAATATTATACATTTCTGACCTCATTCGCGTCTTTGAAATGATCAAATTCGCTTTTTTTAGGCCATTTGACACGCCAACATTTTTCTCTACCGATACGACGTGCAAGCTCCTCGGCCAAAGCTTGGCCAGGCTCATCCCCATCGGTTGCAAGAATAATCCGAGACGCCTACAAATGAATCCATCTTTAATACCCAGATCCCCAAATTCCAAAAAAAAAAAATCGAACGAAAAAATATAAAAAAGAATGAAATTTTCACATACCTTCTTAAGGTAATCCTTGCAGTTCCACAAAAACATATACTTTGTGTCCTAGCTTTATAGAACAGGAAAATGCTTTAGATATCAAAAAAAAAAGAAAAAAAAATATGAAATCTTAAAACCAACAGACCTGGGATTCAGATGGGAGTTCCTTTGTAGAAACCGAAGCTGGAGCTCCATCTGGAACAGATACACAATTTCGAAAACCCGCTTCTTCCATTGAAAGTTTATCTATCTCACCTTCAACCTTGAGAATAATTTTGTTCCAAGAAAAGCGAATCATTTTAATAGTTAATCTCTCGAATATATCAGCAGTACGAACTGATATAGTCAATACAACGAAAATTCACTTCATTTTTCTTTTTTCGATACATAAAGATCGTCTAAATGTCAAATATGAGTTAGGAATAGCGGAAAACGTACGATGATTATATCTTTTGTTCCCTCGATGTCATCAAGCCCATAAAAGACCCTCTTAGTATCCTTCTCCTGAAGAAAAACGAAAGCAAAAACACGTAAAAAAAATTAAAAATTGAACCTTTAGAAAGTTCCAAAATTGTATAACGAAAAAACAACGATTTAATAACACAAACCTGCCAAAATTGCTTTGTTAGAGTCCGGTACTTACAACTCACGAGCTCCCCTCTTTGCCAATACGTAAACGCAATAGCAATCTGCCAAATCAAATATCAGAAGAGATTAACATTGAATAATTGCAATAGACAAGAATCAGGTATGTACGTTTAGTAGATACGAATTACTTTCTTGAATTAAAAAGAAAAACGCTACCTCATTGCCTGCTCGTTTCTGCATAACTCGGTTTCTCAAAAGGGTTTCCTCTGAAATCATTCTTGCAGCAAAATAATCGCAAACCTGTGGGCAGACCCGTGGATCCAATAAGATTATCGAAATCGTTAGTTCAAATCAAAGTCTTTGACTCGGTAATCGCTCAAGAAAGCAATATCATAATAGAGAGAATATAGATAATATATATAACAACCTCGTTACAAAGTGGTTCTAATTCTAGGCTCTCCACAGTGACTTTTCTTTCAATCTTATCTTTGTTGCCCACATTTGCAGATCTGCCATCCACCTTCAACCGGGTATGATAAAATATGGTCAGAAGAAATCAAAACGAACATTAGCATTATGCGTAGATCATCAAAACTCACCCGTATTCCACCTTTTGCTCCACACTTTCCCCTGAAGCAATTCCATGTCGCTGATGAACTGCGTAATTGAAGCAAAACATTTAACTCTAGATGCTAACGGACACGAATGCAAAGAAACAAACGATATCGTACCAATCGCGGGCGATAAAAAGAGACAAGCTTTTCTCTCCGGAATCACCACCTGTACACTGATATACCAAAACAAAAGTGAATAAGAGAGTCATCATTTCTAAATTCTCGATTAAAAATCCGAAACCGACACATTGAAAAACACTCAGATTCTCAAACAATTTGAACATAAAGACAGAGAATTTGACAATTGGAAATTATCAGGAAATCACAGGAGAAGGAGAGACATACCACCGGACATATCAAGCCACTGTATTGGCCCGGGGGACAATCCTGAGCATCGATGCCCTGCTCTTCCAATTTACGCTGCAAAATAACCAGTCTTGATTGAACAAGATTCTTGTCTTCTACTTCTGCTTGTTGAACTTCAAAGCAGCAATAGTAAAATTCCAATTATTCCATGAACCATGAAATCGGGAATCTATATGACATCGAAAAATAATGATAAAATTTTAAAACAATAACGGAATGGCATAGTTTCGTCACAAGTAGCTATTAAACCCTAAAACGAACCAGAAGCTTTTACATCACACGATACATAACATTCTCCTAACGGGGATTCACCCACAATAACTTAATAAACAGAAAGAACCCAAGATTCAGACATGTCGGAAAGTTAAAACATACCAGGATAAGGTGCTCTGGCCATATAAGGGGAAGAAAAACCATTGGTTCTAAGATGAAACGGGCCATTTTGGGACATGGGTCTCGAAGCAAAAACAGGACGGAAGCTTCTAGAAGCGCAAAAGTATTGCCTACTCGAAGAATAAGATGAAGGGTAAGCAGTAAAAGAAGGAAAAGGGGGAAGAAATTCGAGGAATTGCTTCGAAGCCATGAGTACAGGTATGGAATTGGACAGCTTTCGTAGGTTATTTTGTGGCAAATGAAATAAGAAATTCATGTCGAAGAAAGCTTTTGCGAGAATCCCTCCTCAGCTTTTGTCCTTCATACCATAACCCTCCCTTCTTCAAGGGTTTAGGGTTTAGGGTTTCCCTTCTTCAAGGGTTTAAGGGTTCTATCTCTCCCTCCGGTTTCTCTGACTATCTACGAAAGACGGAGGAGGGGAAGAAGAAGAAGACAAATATACAATTGGGCCTAACATATTGGGCCCAATGGGCCTTACATTGTTCTTAATGGGCCTAATGAGTAAATTCAATCATTTTCATTGGTGCGCAAGAAAACTTTGGCGGCAAAGTCAAAGAGAGGTAGCACGTGGAACCACGTGGCAAAGCCGTAGCCGATATATCCGTCGTCGTTATACCGAGTCAATCGCGATCCACAATGAGGAAAAAAATGCTTTATATATATAATTTACATATATATTTTTTAGGAATTTATGTATGAAAATTAATTAGTTAAACCAACATTTTTTATGAGTGAAAAATACAAAATAACTTTTACATGAAAATTTAAATATTTATTTGAAGAATATATTTATATTAACCCAAACTAGAACCATATATAGATAATTAAGTAGTGTTTTTTTTTCTCAATATATATAAAAATGATTAGTAAACAATTAGCGGGAAAGGAAGAATTAAAGAAAAGGAAAAGGGGCGGTTATTTAGTACAGTGTAACGATAGATTGAAAAACGTATTTTGATTATAAGCCGCCAAATGAACTCAAAACGGTTTAAGCAATATTCATTGAATTAATATTCATTTAATTAAAAAGATTTTTTAATTAGTTAATATCAAGCTAAATAAAATAGCCTTTAGCTCAATGAGTGAATAAAAAATTTTAAATATACATTATTCAAGTGAATATTTATTATATGTAGTAGAACTTATAAAACATTGGTATGTATGTATTTTTAAAAGTTTTTTCCCAAAAAATACATGACAATTTCATGAAATTTTTATTATTTGACCTTATAGTATATTGATTCATTTTATAAAGCGAAATAATCATTTATTAAAGAAAATGATAAAAAAATGGCCTAATAATTAGGAAGTGGTTACTTATTATCTAAAATACACCATAACCTCCTCCTTAATCTCCGCTAAAACCCTAACCTCTCTCTCTCTCTTTCTCTCTCTCTCTCTTATCTCAGCAGACAGTTTACAGAGAGTTCCAACATACGAGGAGAAGTGAATTTAGTTCAACATAAAGACAAGACATAAACACAGTATATATATTCTGTCATCACCATTTCCCTCTCTCCCTCATATCTCGTGTCTTTTCTTTTTCCAAGTCTTCACTTTTGATTTTTCTCCGTCTAATCACTGCTTTGTAACTAATTCTTAGTTATTAAAGCTAATTAAGCTTAATCATAATTAGATACTTAACTCCCTTTTGCTTATTAGTAACTCCTGTTTGCTTCACATTCTTTTTTCTTACCAGCTTCAGATTTCATTTTCATTTCTCTTCCCCATTGATCTTCATGGATTGCTTGAGTTACTTCTCAAATTGTGACCTAACCCATCTTCAAGATTCTTTTATTCCGGAGATGGATATGAT
This sequence comes from Gynandropsis gynandra, assembly GCA_036759665.1. Taxonomy (NCBI): domain Eukaryota; kingdom Viridiplantae; phylum Streptophyta; class Magnoliopsida; order Brassicales; family Cleomaceae; genus Gynandropsis; species Gynandropsis gynandra. The sequence goes on along the minus strand of CM071866.1, from coordinate 1,317,562 downwards.
CATCCCTGATATGGATATGATCATCCCTGATATCGACGCTCTCTTGTTCCAACCAACCCCAGAAGAGCAACAACAATTGTGCCCAGATCAAGCTCCTTCTTTTGGCTTCGACCACTTAGATCCCGACCCGTTTCTTCTTCCACAAGAAACATTTTCCCCTAACCCTAACATTGATGTTCTCAACCTCCCCCAAGACTTGGATTCTTTCTTCCCTAACCCAAAACGCCAAAAGATTGCTGATTCGAGCTATCACTGCAAAACTCTCGACCATTTCGTAAACCCTAACCCTAATTTCGTCGGCTCTTACATTGACATTGTTCCAGAAGTTTCAACTGCATTCCCAGAAGCCAATATTCCGAGTTTCCCTCTGATGTTTGACACCAATAGGGAGAATCAAAACAGTTGCAACGTCACGAAGAAGCCACAAGTATCATCTCAGAGCATTGCAGCACGAGAGAGGCGGAGAAGAATCGCAGATAAGACGCAAGAGCTCGGAAAACTTATCCCCGGCGGCCAGAAACTCAACACCGCCGAGATGTTTCAGACCGCCGCTAAGTATGTCAAGTTCTTGCAGGCTCAAGTCAAAATTCTTCAACTTATGCAGGTAAACCAAATCCTATAATTCAAACAACAAGAAACCCTAGAATCTAATCTAATTACTTACTCTCTAATCATATGTCCATGTGTCTGATCAGAGCGAAATGTCTCCGGGGAGCCCTAACGTAGAACGAGAAATGCGAACGTTGCTTGCGTCGCAAACAATTCAAGATAAATTTTCATCTGAGGAAGTGTGTTTGGTTCCCAAGAAACTGGTAGAATCCCTAGCGACTGATGTATCCATCTGCAAAACTCCAAAGCTGTTCCAAGACATTAATAAGCTGATGTCTCCATATGACTAATCTTGTCTTTGATTTTGTTTGTTTCTTTGTCTTTGCATTGCTAATTAGTGGATAAACTGTCCTTGTTAATCACCTATTAACCTGTGACTAGTAATCTTGTTTTTTATATATTTGCTATTTACTTGTACAAGGTTCTATTTATTTTTTTATATTTTTATATAGTCATCTATATAGTCCCGAAACGATCGTGCACAATTACAGATGACTCTTACATGTCTTTCCATAATTCGTCCTTAATTACACATCTTGAGCCTTATCCGTCCACAATTTGACCCTAACTACGTGTCCCGAGCCTTATCCGTTGTAATCTGGACGGACGAATCGAGGTACAAAGAGGTACGGGGATAGACAGAGGCATGGACCGAGGGACAGAAGGAGGCACGGGGATAGATGGAGGCATGGATTGAGGGATAGACGGAGGCACGAGGATAGATAGAGGCACAGATCGAGGGACGAGGATGGATGAAGAGGGACATACCGAGGACAGAGGCACGGATAGACGAACCGAAGGACGGAAGGACAGATGGGCTGAGGGATGGAGTGAGAGATCGAGGGACAGAGATGCACGAGCGAACTGAGGGAGGAATGGACGGACCAAGGACGGAGAGGCACTGTTGTTATAGTGTTCTTCAGCTCATGAATAAATTGATTGAAGTCATGAGCTAAATAGTTTCTTGCATTTTAAGATTGTGCAAACAAAAATGAAAGAAATGGCTGAATGATTTTGTGTTGATCAGTATTTGGTGTTTTTCCCTCAACCTCACGTGTTTCTCTCTGTATTTGGTGAATGTGTTTTTGAATAATAATTCCCAATATATTGATTAACTCCTTGCATACATATATATATGAGTATTTAGGCTGTTATACCCAACGATTTTGCCTAACAACCTCTGACAATTATATTCTTTATGTCCCTTGTACAATTTCCGTTTTAACCTTCGATTTTATTCTTCATTTTGCTCATCTCGTTTTCTTGTTTTCGCATGGGCTTCTCTTCATTCTGTGTGGGCTTCTGAATGTGCAGGGCCGGTGTTGCTGAGCGTGTCCTGGGCTGGATTACATTTGGGCTTCAGCTGAAACCCGCGGCCCACAGCTTCTTCTTCAAGCTTCCCCGACACGCCAGTAGGTTCTCCAGAACCTTCACTTCGTCTTCTCTCCCGACAGTCACTTCCAGTCGCCCTGTCGCACCTAAGCCTGCCAGTAACTTCAATCTCCCTCCTGGCTGGTTTGGGTGCGACACCGATCTTCCCCCACAGCTCACCGAAGCGTCCAGACGGCAGCGGCTTGGTGAGGATATCCGCGATCTGCTCCTCTCCCCTCACATACCGTAAGTCCACTCTTCCCTCGTTCTGTGCCTCTCGAACCACATGAAACCTAATTTTTATGTGCTTAGTTCGTTTGTGGTCGATAGGGTTCTTACCAATCGTGATAGCCGTCGTGCTATCGCTGTAGATAGGGATACCAGAATGCATGTAAAACCCTAGTTCCCCAAATAGTCGTTGTAGCCACGCCGCATGATTAGTTACTGCACTTAGCGCCATATACTCGGCCTCGGCCGTAGATTGTGCCACAACTAATTGTTTCTGGGTTTCCCAGCTAAAAATTGAACTCCCGATTGTGAAACAAAAACCGGTCGTACTACACATGTCTTCTATACTTCCAGCTAGGTCTGCGTCCGCATACCCAACTAGCTCAGCCTTTTCCACCCGTGTAAATGTTAAACCATAGTCTGATGTCTCTCGTATGTATCTCAATACCCTTTTAGCGTTGTTTAGACTTTGTACTGTCGGTTTGGAGTTGTTTCTTGACAGGTACGAAGCCACAAACGCAAGGTCAGGACGGGTGGAGGCAAGGTACAAGATCCCGCCAACAATACTCCGGTACCGCGTACTATCGGTAAGTTCATCGCCGCCTTCTGCATTTTTAGAGTTTAGGGTAATAGGAGTTCTTACTCCCTTTGAGTCCAGCATCCCAAACTTCGAAAGAAGTTGGGTTGCGTATTTTTCTTGGCTTAAAAAGATACCACCAATGAGGTAATTAACCTCGAACCCAAGAAAATACCTAAGCGTAACCAAATCGCTCATATCAAACTCTGAACTGAGTTTGGTCTTAAGCTCCTTAATAAGTTTAAAGCAACTTCCTGGTAAGATTATATCGTCCACATATAAGCAAATCACCAAAACGTTACCTCCTTTAAACTGGATGTACATTGCGGCATCGCAATGACTCCTAATGCACCTTTCTCGTAGAAAAAACGCATCAATCTTGCTATACCAGGCCCTCGGTGCCTGTTTCAAACCGTATAATGCCTTATTCAATCTTAAAACCAAATGCTCAGAACCAGTTACCTCCTAACCCGGTGGCTGTTCAACGTAAACCTCTTCAATGATCTCCCCGTTTAGGAACGCTGACTTTACATCCATTTGATGTAAAGGCCATCCCTTCTGAGCTGCCACGGCTATCAAGGTCCGAATGGTATCGTGCCTTGTTACCGGGGCAAAGGTTTCCCCGTAGTCTAGCCCGTAGGTTTGTGTAAACCCTCGAGCCACTAGCCTTGCCTTGTATTTTTTAATCTTCCCCAATTCGTCCGTCTTAACCTTGAATATCCACTTTACCCCTATCACCTTTTGATTAGCGGGTCTCTCAACCAGATACCAAGTTTTATTCCTGTAACATTCTCATTTCTTCGTCCATGGCATCCTTCCAATTCGGATGTTTTAATGCTTCCTCAAGTACCACTTTTAATAAGGGCATCAAATTCATTTTGCATTGCATTACGCCAATATGGATCCTCTAGGGCTTTAATATGAGAGGTAGGTACGGGGGATATCGTTGAAGTGTTTAGGCTTAGGACTTGGTTAGGTGAGGAAACCCTAGTTTACGTTGTCTCCCAATCCCAGCCCTTTTCTTCATCAAATATCACGTCCCTTGACACTTCCACTTTCCCAGTCTCAATCACGTAGACACGATAGCCTTTGCTTAGGCTACTATAACCCACGAAAACACAAGTCTGAGACTTGTCGTCTAGCTTCATTCTCTTCTGTGATGGGATCATCCTATAGCATAGGCACCCAAAGACCTTTAGGTGTCCACCAGATTGCTTATGTCCACTCCAAGCCTCTAGGGGGGTCTTATCCTTCAACGCCCTTGTAGGCAACCGGTTTTGAATATATGCCGAAGTGAAAACTCCCTCTGCCCAAAACTTGTTAGGCATGTTCTTGTCCTTCAGCATAATTCATGTCATCTCCATTAGGGTACGGTTTCTTCGCTCCGCAACCCCGTTCTGTTGTGGCGTGTAGGCCACGGTTAGTTCCCTAACTATCCCCCTTTTGGCCAAGAAATCCGAAAACTCCTTCGAGTTAAATTATGTCCCTCTGTCAGATCTTAGCTTCTTAACCTTCTTCTCCGTTTGATTTTCAACCTGTACCACAAATTTTCTGAAAATCCCGAGTACATCAGATTTTAATCTTAGGAAATATACCCATGTCATATGGGAGTAGTCATCCGTGAAGGTGAGTAGATAAATACTCCCATCTAACGATGGTGTACTCATTGGTCCACATAGGTCCGTGTGGATCAACCCTAAAATGTTATCCGCCTTGTACTCTAACGCTTTCGGGAATTCCTGCATGTGTTGCTTTCCCTTAACACAGGCTTCACACACTTCTTTCACTAAGGGCACCTGTGGTAGCCCCTTCACCAAGTTACCTTTCTGTAACTTTTCCAGGTTGTGTAACCCGGCGTGACCCAGCCTCTTGTGCCATAGCTCAGACACTCCCAACTTCTCCTGAGTCACTCTAGCCTCCTCTTTCACTATCCTCCATTTCAGAGGATAGGCCTTTCTAACCATAGGCACTTCTACTACTTTATTTCCAGCACCGTCCCGAATCAAACACTTATCTTCCATGAATACAACCTCGTATCCATTTCTAACCATTTGCGGCACACTAAGCAAGTTTTTGTCCAACCCCGGTACTAAGAATACGTCTTTAATAACTTTAACACCCTTCTTAGTATGAACTTGAATGTTACCTTTACCGGCAGTGGTCAAAACCCCTCCATTTCCAACCTTTATAGGTACTCTAAAGTACCTATCTAGCGTTGTGAAAGAACTTTCGTGCTTGGCCATATGATTTGTAGCACCACTGTCTACCAACCATACGTCGTCCTCAAATATCTCATGTGTAAGGGGTGCCGCCGTGAACAACATGTTTTCTTCCTCATCTTCTTGTTGGTTCAACTGTGCCTGATTCTGTGCTGGACGCTTATTTTCGCAATCGCGTGAGAAATGACCCATTTTGCCACACGTATAGCACTCTTTCTTAGTCTTGTTTTGTTTGCTTTGTTCTCCTTGATTTTGCTTGTTTCTAAAGAAACATTGGCTCTCCTGGTGGTTGTCCTTTTTGCATATGCTGCAGTAGCTCTTCCCCTTAGGTTTGAATCCACCTTTCCCATAGGGTTTCTTGCTAGACTCAGATCTGCCGTGGCTGACCTTAAGCCCTTTAAACTTCGCCTGAAACGCACCTTCTAGGCCTCCACCGTGACTGTCTTCAAGTCTCGCCTCTTGAGACTGAAGAGAGATAACAAGCTCTCCCACCGTGAGTGTGGTGAGATCCTTGGTCTGTTCAATGACCCCAACGTATGGGTCAAAACGCTCCTGCAGCGAGCATAATATTTTTGACACCAGTGTGTCCTCCTTAATATCATCTCCATGCGCCCTCATCTCATTAGCTAGTTCTGTCACCTTATTGGCAAAGTCTTTTATTGTTTCCTTGTCTCCCTATCTTAGGGTGTAATAGTTGGCTCTTAGACACTGGAGCTTAATCATAGCCGTCTTGGGATCCCCTTGGAACCTCTCCTTGAGGAGATCCCAAGCATCCTTTGATGTTTCGCACACGGATATGTGCGCAGAAAATATTTCCTCCGATACTGCGCTGAACAAGAGTTGCAACGCAGTCTTATCTTTAGCTTCTAACTCTTCCCACGTTAGGATGGTCTTTTGCACCTCCTCACCCATGGGAACACCCCCGGTAGGGGGTTTTTGCGGTAGTCCTTCTGTGACTACCTTCCAGAGCTGCTTCGACCTTAGCAGCGCCTTCATCTTAATGAGCCATAGATTATA
>CM071866.1:1298920-1309385 GCA_036759665.1 Gynandropsis gynandra | reverse complement strand
AATTTGAAATTCAAAATTTGAAATCTGATACCATGTAATTAGGAATGATTCTTCATTGATTGATTATTGTTAAGGTTACATATTTAAACTACAATAGATGAGACAAATAAGGAAACTAATAACAAGACAATAATATTCAAAAATATCTATGATCTTGTATACTAACTAACAAGCCGTTCGTCTCTCGTCGTCCAACCTTTCCCTATTGTACGTTTTCAAATATTTTTATTTTGCAAAATCTCAAACTTATTTAACAAATCAATAAGAAATAGAAACAATTTCTTTATTGTTTTGAACATCTGATAACAAATTTAACATGAATCATCTTCGTAGTCACATAATTCTTCATTCAGATATTCTTCAATATTTTCTTTATTTTTTCACCGATTACATTTTGTATCATTTCTGCATAAAAGTTCATCTGTACATCTTGAGAAGTCTCAAACACTTTACAATACCCCTACTAAAATCTTCCACAATATTATTAGGTCGTGGTGCAAAATTTTCTTCATGAGATAACCACATGAAATAATTCAGAGTAAAACCTCTTAAATAGAGATGATTCCAAACAGTTCTCTCATTAACAAATTTTTCATTTTTGCATTTGACCCATGGACAAACCAACTTATTGGTTTTTTATAAACTGTTGATTTTTTCGCCATCATCATAAAGTGTGTAATGCCTTCTATAAACTTCTTCGATACACCTTGAGTTTCTGTATCAATTTTTCTGTACATCCATTGTCTAGAATAGGGGTGGGCGTTTCGGGTTTCGGGACAGGTTCCTCGGGTTCGGGTTCCTCGGGTTCTAAAAAATTGAATCCAAAAAACCCATTTGGTTTCCGGGACGGGTTCCTCGGATTTTGGGTTGGGTTCGGGTTGTTCGAGTTTTGAAACATTGAACCAAAAAAACCCAAATTGTATTTTGGGTTCTCGGGGTTTTTGGGTTCTTCAGGTTTTTTGGGTTATTTAAGTACGGGTAATTCGGATTTAAACGGGTAATTCGGGTTTAAACGGGTAATTCGGGTTTAAATGAGTAATTCGGGTTCCAAATTTAACATATAAAAAATTAGGTTAGAAGGATTAGGGTTTTTTTCGGGTTCCTCGGGTTCTCCGAACCCAATCCAGACCGACCCGAACCCATTTGGGTTTTAGATTTTGAACCCGTATAGGTTTTACAAAACCCGTTTATCTCACAGGTTGGGTTTTTCGGGTTGGGTCGGTCCGGGTAATCCGAAACGCCCACCCCTAGTCTAGAAAAAAATTGACTTCACGATGATGTCATTATAATCAGAAATATTAAGAAGGTCTATAGTGAAATATAGAAGAATTGTGTGTAAGAAACATATGAAAGTAGGAGGGGTTAAATAGATAATTTCTAGACCGATTAATAACGAATTACGGACTAAGACAAATATTTACCGACGAGTCGTTCCGAAAACGTCTTTAAATCCAAACAATACCCTTGTAACCCTCGGAAAATTTGCAGACGGTCTGCTCAGCCGTCCGAAAATTTGCGGACGACGACTGTTTCCATCCCTAATCCACAACGATCCAAGAAACCGTCTCCAGTCCGTCCACAAATACGAACGACTTGTGGACTGTTGTTCCCTTAGGAAATTTGCGGACGGATTACACGCAGAAATATCTTGTCGTCCCTATTCCGTCTAGAATTCGTCCGCAGTATTACGAACGGATTAGTCCGTCCGGAAATTCCTTTTAAAATTTTAACATTTTTAGTAGTGATTATAAATAATTCCAATAATATTATCATTTGTATTTGTAATTATATTCAATAAATATCTAATTCAACTATTAATACGTATCCCGCCTCTTCAATATCCAAATTTTAATTTCGATACACATTTAATACAAATATTTTGAATACTTTTATAAGCTAATTCTATTAATATATATTAGCTGATCTTTTTGTTTCAAATCAATGTTTAATCTCAACTAAATCTTGATTTTTTATATATTAATATAATTATCCGTATGCAAAAATAATGTATTTAACGAACTCCTACATGTCAGTGTATCATAATATATTAGACGATTTCCATATGCCATTATCAACAAATAAAATTACTTTTGAAGTAAATAAACATAATTTCTAAAAATTGACAGTTTTAGCCCAATTAATGGTCTAGGAAATTCACGTGGGCCAAATTAGTTTGATTTTGTCAGCCCATTTCGTGGCCTTATAAATCTCCCTGCATCTCGCGATTTTCCATTTTTTTCTCAATATATATTTTACCATTTCAAATTTCATTTATGACTTTAAAATAAAGATAATAAATCACAAATTATTAATTTATAATGAATTAATAACTTATATATCAATAAAAATCTGGTAATGATTATCTCAAATAAAATTCAAAGCTTTTTTTTATCGAGTACAATAAAGTGGACATTTTCTAAGACCATTATTTTGTATTTGAAGCTAACAAGTACAATAATTAATATAAAATAAGTGGAAAGATTTGGGTTACGGTCTATTTACAAAATAAAAGTAATCATTATAATTTTAAAGCATTGCATCAATGATGCGATATCTCCTCCTTTATTTCTATGCCATAACATTGTGATTATTATTGGTCATATTTTTCTTAACCTTTTTTATGTGGACTTATTGGTCTTAATTATTATATAAATTATCATTTTCACGTGCTTACTGTATCTTTTGAGGATTTAAGGTTATATAGAAAGGGTTTAGTCTAAAAGCTTTGTGATGGGACTTACCACTAAATATATATTCATCATTATATGTAAAAAAGACTAAATCAACCCTTATTCGGTGATATAACTTATATACGTATATACATATATATATATTAACTTTGATTATGAATTTTGTAAACACATATAATATCTAAAAGAAGTATATAGTATTAATGTTATAAATGTTTTTTCTTATCATTGATAAAAAAGTGGATATCTTTTAGTATTAGTGTTATAAATGTTTTTTCTTATCATTGATAAAAAATGGATATCTTTTAGTTCTGTGTGTCTATTTTAGTAAATATGTTATAGATCACCCAATGGATCCAGCTAAATTTAAATTCACTTTTCAATTAATAGTATAAATACTATTTTCTCTAATGTATTTTATTTATATATAGAACATAGTTTCACGAAAATGCAAGAAAAATGGGAAATTATTTGATGGGAAGGGAGATTGTACACATATAGTTGTAGACAAATGTCAAATAAATAAAAACTAAAATTCATTTAAATGATTTAAAAAATAATGGGAATAGTAACATCCATAAGCCCATTTGCCCACCAAAACATATATAAATAATGGCCTCTCAACCTCTATGTCCCATCATTTGAAAACTATATAAAATATTATAAAATTAAGAGTTATAATAAATAAATAATAAAATAAAATAAATGCTTTGGACTGTTCTTTTGCCATTGTTCCAAATCAAATCAAAACAATTATGAAAGAGTTGTGATGAACTTTTCTTTCTCTCATCAATCTAAAGTTGATGGATTTGACAGAACCTGAAGTCACTGTTTCCACAATAATTTTTAATTTTATAAAAGAATTGAGATATCACCCTCTCAATTACTTCTTTTTATTGTTCGTTCAAATTCGATTAGTTTATTTATTTTATCTTTTATTTTTATTGCTTTTTCGATTTCGGCATGCGTTAAATAAAACATGTTCGTAAAGCTCTTTTTTTAGTGGTCACAAACGGTATTAAAAGGTGTAAGTAAATAAGATAGAATTTCATTCGTATTATCAACCTTTATTCTCAAGAACATTCTTAACAAATATCGATTTCGTCTATAGGTTGTAGATTTATTTTTTAAATTCCACATGTGGTTAAAACCACTTTTTCGCACCAAAATACAATGTTATGGAAAATATGGATTACATAATTAAAATGTAATAAATATGTATAATTTAATGATCAAAGAAATCTTGAGAATGTTTGATCCAAACGTCTTAATAAAAATATTTGTCACGGGTCCAACGAATACAAAACGTAGACAGAATATATAAAATAATCATTTTTGAATTCTGTCTATTTTATTTGAGAATATAACATAAAAATATCCAACTATTTTATTTTAATCTATAAAATGTGAATTATTATTTTCAACCGAAAATACCAAATTTATATTTTTTACCTTAAAAACACTAATTTTAGGATATAATTAATTTGATAAATTTGTGTTTTTTAGATAAATTTAAAAATTCAAAGAGTTAAAACATGATTTAGTGTTTTTGTTTGTGTATGGATATGATTAATTTGATAAGTTTGTGTTTTTTTAGACAAAATGTAAAAGTTCAAAATTTTTAGGTTCAAAGTAATCATTTGTGTTTTGTAGGCAAAAATTAAAAAGTTTGATATTTTCTACACTATATTCCTAAAGTTAGTGTTATCAAGGTAAAAAAAAGTTTGATTTTTTTTAGATTAAAGATAATAATTCATATTTTATAGGCTAAAATAAGATAGTTTGATATTTTTTATACTATATTCCCTTTTTATTTCGTGTCTTTCACGAAATATATGAGTTGTTGTAATGTGAAGAGTTATATCATTATCACAATAAATATGAATAATATATGAGTTTGTAATCCCAAAACACAATAAACATAAAATATAACCATGTGATTTCACACTTCAATGTATATGTAAAAGAGTTCGGAAGATTTTCATTATGTTAATAATCATTATACAAACGTTATATAAAAGAATGAATTACTACAATTACGAGAAGTATAATAAATTCGAAGATATTATAGGGATATCTAGGATAATATGGAAAAATAATGTTCTCCTAATAAACCTAAAGATATTATAGAGATTGTTATCTAGGATATTAGGGAAATATAATAGTCTCCAAATATGCCCGCAAGATGTGTCTCGGTTGAGAGACCAATCTTAAGTCAAAGAAGATCGAAGTGTGTCCATACACTACAAAAAAACACGGGCTTTCCAACGGACGGGGCAACGGATCCGTCCGTTGGAAAGCAAAACCAACGGATTGCAACGGATGACAGGATATTGTAACGGGCAAAAATCCGTTACAAATCCGTTAAAATTTGCAACGGTTTTGTAACGGATACGCACCGTTAGAAATTCCGTTGGCAGTCCGTCGGAAATTGTAACGGATGGCGACGGAAAACATCCGTTGGCATTGTCCGTTAGGAAATCCGTTAGAAATTGTGCCAAGGGTCGTCAAAGGGAGTGGATGTATAGAAGAAAAGATCCTGTAACCGAAGAGATTACGCAAGAATTCTTACACGGATTAGAGCAATTCATGAGTTTTGCATCGATGCAGCCTTTGTGTCAAGAACGGGGGACAATGTTATGTCCATGCAAAAGATGCAAAAACATGAATTTTCGAAGTCAAGAAATTGTTTGCAAACATCTGTATAAGGTGGGTTTCGTTGAAAATTACGAAATTTGGTTTTTTCACGGCGAAGATTGCGGTGTTAGAGATAGTGTGCAAGATGCACAAGTACAACGAAATGAAGAAGTTATTTATGAAGAATCAACGACCAATCCATATGTGGAAATGGTGTCAGATGCTTTTCCTGGAGTTGTTAATGAACAAATGCATGAAGAGATGCCGAACATCGATGCACGTCGATTCTTCAACCTATTGGATTCGGCGAAACAACCTATATATGAAGGTTGTCGTGAAGGTCAGTCTCGTTTATCTTTATCTTCAAGATTGATGAGTGTTAAAACAGACTACAATGTGGCTGAAAATTGCGTGGATTCATTTTGTAAAACAATGCGGGAATATTTACCGGAAAATAACCAAGCTCCCGAGACATACTACGAAACGAAGAATGTGTTAAAAGACTTGGGAATGCGACATGAGAAAATTGATGTTTGTAGAAACCGTTGCATGTTGTTTTGGGGAAATGATAAAGACTTGTTGGAATGCAAGTTTTGCGGTGCAACCAGATTTCGGCCTAAAAAACCATCTTCACGGAAATACGTACCATACAAGAAAATGTTTTATATGCCTGTAGCAAACAGGTTGAGAAGATTATATGAATAAAAAAAACCGCTGCAGCAATGAGATGGCACGCAGAACACTCCACGACCGAAGGTGTAATGCAACATCCATCGGATGGTCAGGCTTGGAAAGATTTCATTGAAATATTTCCCGAGTTTGCGCGTGAAACGAGAAATATTTATCTTTGCCTGTGCACGGATAGTTTTAGTCCCTATGGACAATCGGGAAGTCAATATTCCCTCTGGGCGGTGATTTTGTCTCCTTATAATTTACCTCCCGAGATGTGATTGAAAAGAGAGGTAATGTTTCTGACGTTGCTTATTCCAGGATCAGAACATCCGAAGAAAAGTTTCGATGTATTTTTACAGCCCTTAATTCATGAAAGGAATCCTTGCTTATGACGTTAGTACTAAGCAAAATTTCAGATTGAAAGCGGTCTTGTTGTGGACAATTAGCGATTTTCCTGCGTATGGAATGTTATCAGGATGGAGCACGCACGGAAGATTAGCATGTCCTTATTGTATTGAGGATACAGATTCATTTCGACTAGTACATGGTAAGAAACCATGTTGGTTTGATTGTCATAGAAGATTTCTTCCTCGTGGTCATGCTTTCCAGAAAGATAAAAAACATTTTCGGAAGAATGTGGTTAAAAAAAAAGAGGCACCGTGCATGCAAACCGGAACACAAATCCTTTACGAAAGATTGAACACAATGGAGGATTTACAAGAATCAGTAGAATGCGGTGGAGATCGTGGGCATCGTAAACCAAAAGGTCAAGGTGAATGGCATAACTGGTATAAACGTAGTATCTTTTGGGAACTACCATACTGGAAATCATTGATATTATGTCATAATTTAGATGTTATGCATATCGAAAAGAACTTTTTCGATAACATCATAAATACTGTTTTGAATGTGACGGGTAAAACGAAAGATAATATACAATCAAGGAAAGATTTGAAGTCAATATGCCAACGACCAGAGTTGGAATTACGGGATGGAAGGTCACCTATCCTGGTATTCAGATTGTCTAGTCCGACCAAAACAACATTATTAAAGTGGTTAAAAAAGGACGTTAAGTTTTCCGATGGATATGCATCGAACATTGCTCGGTGTGTGGATATTGTCGGTTCGAGGCTGATCGAATTGAAAAGTCACGATTGTCACGTTTTCATGCAGCGGCTCTTTCCAATCGCATTTGCTGAGCTCTTACCAAGTAATGTTCACGATGTGTTATGCGGAATCAACATATTTTTCATAGATATATGTTCGAGGAATTTAAAAGGTGATGACTTGGAAGTAATGAAAAACAACATCTCTGAAGTATTATGTGCATTGGAAAAAGTTTTTCCGCCTTCATTCTTCGATGTCATGGAACATTTGCCAATACATTTACCAGATGAGTCAATACTCGGTAGACCAGTTCAATTCAGATGGATGTATCCTTTTGAAAGGTTCTTCTTTCATTTAAAGAAAAAAGCAAAATACAAAGCAGCAGTCGAAGGCTCTATTGTCAAACAATACTTGCTGGAAGAAATCACATATTTAAGCACATTTTATTTCGAGTCGCATATTCAGACGAAAGAGCGACGTGCAGCGGATGATCACACAAATTATCTATATCAATATAATCCGCAGTTTGGCACAATTCCTGAGCTGTTTACACCGATTGGACGTACAAGAGGAAAATTCGATGAATATTGGTTAACACCAGAGGAGTATAATCATGTCCACACATGTATACTACTTAATTGTCAAGAGTTATTACCGTTCGAAAGGTATGTACATGGTACATATTATAATTTCATTCTTTATATTTATATATATGAAAATGTAATGTATTTTCATTATTCAGGATATTTGACGAAGAAGTGCTTGGTACATATCCTCATCTAAATGCAAATGAACTCACAGACATGAAAGTTCAACATTATGGATCGTGGTTTAGAGACTACGTAAGTACTCGTATACACATTTATGTAAACTAATTGCATGTAAGAGTATTAATTTGTTTTTTTATACATAAAAGATTTGGCTAATGGTCCCGCACGAAATGTCATGTGTTGGCATATCTTGTATACTCGCGGCTACACGTTCCACACGTACGAACACGGAAAACATAGAAGCACATACAACTATGGCGTTTGCGTTAATAGTGATATAGAAGGTGATAACTTCCACGATATTTTGCACCAAATCATACAACTGGAATATCTTGGTCTCGTTGGGTTGAAGGTTATGCTTTTTAAATGTCAGTGGTTTGACCCAACCGTAGGACGTGGAATACGAAAAAAACCGTTGGGGAGGAATTGACGTCAACCCCGCACAACAATTTGGTAAATATGATCCATTCATCACAATAGATCAAGGAGATCAAGTATGTTACGTGCAATATCCAACAAGATTGAAACGTCGCAGAGAGGAGTGGTGGTCCGTAGTAAAGATCAAGCCACGAGGGATCATAAGCTCTGATGATAAAGAAGATCCGTTGCAACCCGATCATCCGCAGCCGATTCGTTTAATTGATACAGATCGCGAGGAGATTCTTGCGAGGAATGACATAGACGGAGAACTCATACGCGATTATGAACACGCTGAACCAGAAGATGCTGAAGATGAAAACGGCGATGAATTCAATGAACAAGCGAAAGAAGACTCGCCCATCGATGAATCTACTGAAGAAAAAATGTAAATACAATAATGTTTACTATGTGTAATACATGTAGATGATGTGTAATGTAAATGACGTATACCGTCAATGAACTATATTTCACGTTTTATGTATGATGTGTTATCGAATAATCGAAATGTTAATACAATCGAACATGTTATATAAACGATGTTTGATGTATAACAAATTAAAATAATCTAATACCAATATTGAAGGTTGCCCGTTGAAAATATTAACGGTTGTTGAACCATGAATTCACACCCGAAACTTTGAAAAATTTATGAATTTTCAACAATCCCAACGGACATCCGTTGAAACGAGCAACGGATGATCGTTGGAACGTTATAAGGGTAAATTCTTACCCAACACTTAGAAAAAATTTCTGGATTTTCAACTATCCCAACGGGCATCCGTTGGAATTCTAACGGATGACCGTTGGAAAGTTATTAGGGTAAATTGATGCCACGTGTTGACGCTCGACGCCACGTGTTGACGCCACGTGTTCAGTTCCAACGGTCATCCGTTAGAATTCCAATGGATGTCCGTTGGAAAATGTAATGATGACTGCAGAATTTGCAGCTTTTCCCAACCGTTTTTCAGGTTTCCAACGATCGTCTGTTGCAAATTGCGACGGACGACCGTTGGAAGAGCAGACGAGCCGCCATTTAGCCAACCATCGCCTCGGGAATACGCATTTCCAACGGCCATCCGTTAAAAATTGCAACGGATGGCCGTTGGGAATTCGAAATGTCACGTCAATTTAATCACTCCGTTGCGATGACGTCTTTTCCAACGGCTATCCGTTGCAATTTCTAAGGGATAGCCATTGGAAAATTCGATATATATGTTGCGACGGATTTGTTCTTATTTCAACACCAAAACAAATCCAGAATTCAAAAACACTACAAAAACTTAGAAAACTGAGGCCTAGACGTTTCATAGGATCGGGGGAAATGTTGGCTGGTTCCGCGGGAACGCATCCCCCGCCGCCACCACCACCATATCATCCTCCGTCTCCAGTATCGGCATCGCTGATATTTGATGACGAGGACGATATGGTTGATATCGATGCGTTGATCGATGATTTCGATGGGCGTCCAACCCTTCCGATCATCGATCTCGAACGTTCTCATGGAACGTTATGGTAAATATATAGTATATAATTGTTATGAATTTTATTTAAAATTTGTAAATATTATCTAACTTTGTATTTTGCTATGCAGGTTTGATGAGGATGATGTGTTAAGACACACAAACAATAACATCATCCAAGGGTCGTTACAAGACGATCTATACTATTCCTGGCAAGTTACGCCAGACTTTGTGCGCCAGCGATGGTGGCGCACTTTTGTTGTAAGTTTTTTTAATTATATTTCAATTTTATAATTATATATATATTTGAAAACTAATAATTGTATAACTTTGTTTTGTTTGCAGCGTTCATACAGATGGCGCCGAACTCATACAACGCGCATCTTCACTGCATGGATGTGCGACATGCATATTCGGATGCGCATCATGATGAACGGTGCAAAGCGCAACTACTACGCCAACAACAGCAGACCGAAATGGGCAACCGAAACGGTCTTCAACAAATTTATTGAGCATTGGGAGTCCGCGGCATTCAAGTCCAAGAGCGAGAAGGTCAAACAAAATCACTACGGTGAGAAGGTTCCCGGAGATGGTCCGTATCGCCATACTTCGGGATCAAAATCCTTCACGAAAAGAAAAAAAGAATTGGTAAATTTTTAATTATTTAGATTTTTTGTTTATTTAAATATTTATCTAACAAAATTTCTTT
>CM071866.1:1247418-1298800 GCA_036759665.1 Gynandropsis gynandra | reverse complement strand
CCCGAACCGTGAGAGCTGTGACGGAGAAGATCACACAGCAATCTCAGGCTTGCTGTTCAAGCCCCGACGACCTCAGTCCTTTACAAAAGGACCAAATTTATTTAGAGGTAAAAAATTATTATTTTGTTTCTAAATTATTAATCAAAGAATTTGTTAAAATCTAACGTTACTTTTATTTGTCTTGTAGTCGGTGAGACCATATAAGGGATGTCTGTACGGTCTCGGAGCGCTTCAAAAGGACATACTCGAGGACGTCACGTCGGTAACTCCATCGGTGCAAGGGAGTTTTTCGCAACAACGGTGGATCGAAGATCTCGAATCACAACTTTGAGAAACTCGAGCCAAAGTGCAGCACCTTGAGAGCGTCATCGAGTTGATGTCGGGGCAAGGGAGGGGATCAACGTCGCAGCAAGAACCGGTTCCCGATTCAGATGCAACGCCCTCTTGACGTGATCGCGATCACGGAGACGATATCGAGCCCGCCGATTTAAACGATATGTAATAGGGTAGAGTAACGTAGTTTTAGTTTTTTTGTGGATAATTTAATATTTTAGTTAAAAACTTTTTATTTAGTTTTACAAACATTTTTATTTTTTTTATTTTTTTTTTCAAAATTTCCAACGGATGCCCGTTGGAAATGCTAACGGTCATCCGTTGCTCTGGCCATTCGCTGACTGGAGTTTTGTCGTTTCCCACCAGTTTGCAACGGACATCCGTTGGCCTAGCTAACGGTCTTCCGTTGGAAACCTTTTCCCGCCAGTTTGCAACGGCCGTCCGTTGTAGTCTCCCGCCAGTTGGCAACAGATATCCGTTGCAATAAATAATTTTCCTCGCCTAATTTTGCAATGGACAGCTGTTGTCTTCCAACGGCCGTCCGTTGAAAGCTTGCAACGGTGATCCGTCACAACGTCTGCCAACGGGCGTCCGTTACTTACTTTCCAACGGCTTTTTCCGTTGCCCTTCCGTTTGACACGCCGTCGCGAATTACAACGGTTCATCATTTGCAAACGAACATTTCGCAACGAAACAAAATCCGTTGGCGTCCGTTGGAAAGAGCCGTTTCCAACGGAATTTTGGCGCTTTCCAACGGATATGTCCGTTGGAAAGCTGCTGTTGTTTTGTAGTGATAATAGCTAGGGGTGGGCACCCGCGAGTACCCGCGAGAATCTCACTACCCGTACCCGAACCCGTCCCGTGCGAGTAACTAGTTTTAGTACCCGTACTCGTACTTGCAAGGTGCGGGTACCCGCTGTTCGGGTACCCGCAAAAACCCGCTAAAACTTTCAAAACCCGCGGGTACCCGTCCCGCAAAAAAACTCAAAACGCAGGAGGGAGAGAGGCGTTCGGTGGTCGGTCCGGCCGGTCGGAGAGGGAGCCACGAGAAGGGTGAGCAAGAGAGTGGGAGGCGCGAGGAGGGTGAACAAGAGGGTGGGAACCGGTCGGTGAGGGAGGCGCCGTGAGGAGGGTGAGCAAGAGGGTGTGAGCCGGTCGGAGAGGGAGGCGCCGGGAGGAGGGTGAGCAAGAGAGCAAGAGCAAGAGGGAGGTGCCGCGAGGAGGGTGAGCAAGAGAGCAAGAGCAAGAGGGAGGCACCGCGAGGAGCAAGAGAGCAAGAGCAAGAGGGAGGAGCCACGAGGAGCAAGAGAGCAAGAACAAGAGGTAGGCGCCACAAGGAGCAAGAGAGCATCTGCAAGAGGGAGGCGCCGCAAGAGGAGCAAGAGAGCATCTGAAAAATTAAAATTAGGGTTAGATTAGGGTTAGAGGGGTATTTAGGTAATAAACAATAAAAATAGGGGTATTTTTGTAATTTTTTGCGGGTACCCGCGGGACCCCGCGGGTATTGAACTCAAATTACCCGAACCCGAACCCGAACCCGCACCCGCGGGTACGAGTAATTTTTTGCGGGTTTGGGACGGGTTTCGGGACGGGACGGGTTCTGCGGGTTTTTTGCCCACCCTAATAGTAGCGGTTTTGTAAGAGCATCCGCCAACTGATCCGCAAAGGAAACGTGGGCAAGTCTAAGAAAGCCACCAGTCACTAAGTTTCAGATAAAGTGGTAATCAATCGCCACATGCTTCACACGGGAGTGAAAGATTAGGTTAGCGCATAAATATGTTATCCGTAATATAGGGCAAATGTTTACCCAAAAACACAGGTCTCCCGTTTTTGTGTGAGAAGAAGGCCATGGGAGCTGCGTGTCACTTCAAACCCCAAAGTAGAAAGATCCCTATATCTTTGAGAGAGAATATGTTCGAGAGGAGACTAATGAACTTGTCGACGTGTTGCGGATGGTTGCCAGTGATAATGATGTCATCAACGTACAAAAGAAGGTAGATGGTGGCATCCCCTTGATGAAAAATAAAGAGGGAGGTATCGACCAAAAGTTTACAAACCTAGATGCAAGTAAGAAACCACAAAATTCATTGTACCATGCACAAAGTATCTGCTTGAGATCGTAGAGAACCTTGTGTAATTTGCAAACATGCAAAGGTCAGTCACGATCAATGAATCCCAACGGTTGAATCATATAAAAATCGTCCAAAACAAAGCCTTGCAGAAAAGTATTATTGACGTCTAGTTGTCTCAATCTCCAGCCACGTGTGATGGCAAGACTAAAGCCAAGAATTATTGTTGTCGATTTGACAACCGGACTGAAGGTGTCATTGTAATCAACATGGGATCGTTGATGAAATCGCTTTGCCACGAGCTATGCTTTATACTTGTCAATAGAACCATCAGAAAGACGTTTAGTTTTAAAAACCCACATACATCCAACATATTGTAAGAGGGATCCCGCAGGACAAGGTGCCAAGTGTCATTCTGAACCACATCATTAAATTCTTCATTCATCGTGGTTCTTCAATTGGGTTGTCTAAGAGCTTGAGATACACATGTGGGTTCAATGTTGTTGGAGACTATGGCGATAATGGAGAATTTTTTGTGGGTATTGTTTTTAGCTCTAGTGATCATGGGGTGATAGTTGATAGGTGATAGTTCGGGTGATAAAGATAATGACAAGGGCGATAATATCATCGGTGGTGAAAGATCTGGACTTAGGGGTTCATCATATGAAGATGAACTCACTAATGTAGGAGATGTTGATGATGATGTACGAGTGGGGAGTTGTGGTATGAGGGTGAAGAAGAGATGGGTGACTCAGCGGGAATCGACTCAAAGCAAGGGCTTATAGTGTTAAAAGGGAATTGATGTTGTACAAATGCAACATGGCGGGAGATATACATGCAAGAGGTAAGGAGATGAAGGCAGAGTAAGGCACTTTGTGTGAGAGAGTATCCAACGAAAAAAACAAGGAAGGGACAAACACTCGAGTTTGTGTTTTGTGTAGGGTCGCAACCATGGATAGCATAAACAACCAAATTTTTTAAGTTTGAGATAGTTGGAAGCAGTTTGAATAGAGACTCGAATGGAGTTTTAAATGCGAGAGATGGAAAACGTAAGGTAGGAAGAAAAGTCCAATATGTGAGTGGTATGAATGCATAAGATAATACAAAGACTCGTTTCAATAATGTATCAATGTTTAGGTTCGGAAATCTCGTTATGTTCAGGAGTATGTGGTGGTGTTGTGAAATAGAAGATGTCATGGTTCGATAGAAGAGGTTAAAGAGCGATAAATTCTCCACCATTATCGTAGTAAATCGATACAATACGACATAAAAAACGATTTTTATCAAGACATTTAAACCATGGAAAAATGTTGACGACGTGTTATTTTCGTTGCATATGATAAAATCATGTATAGCGAGTATGATGGTCAACAAAAATAATGTAGTATTGATACCCATTAAAAGAAGTCATCGTGGATGACCAAACATCCGTGTAAATAGTTTCAAGAGGACGAGTTGAGCAAATAGTGGAGACAAAAAATGGAAGTTTATGAATTTTATTGCTCAAACATGCATCACAAGAGAAAATAACACAAGATGTTAGTGACAAAGGGAACAAAAAAGACGAGACAACCTTATTCAAAATCTCAGAGGATGGATGTCCTAGACGAGAGTGACACTCAGACAAAGTAGACTTGACACTAAAAAGGACTTGAATGAGAGGAAAAGGCGGGGTAGAGGTCGGCTCGGGAAAGGATGGCCACTCGTACACACCATCACTGAATAGACTGGGCGTTTTGGTGTCCCCGTGTTGTGATCTTTCACCTAAAAATAATGGGAAAAGAATTCCACCGAGGCATTGTTATGAGTACATAATTAATGCACAAATATGATATTTTTGTTCTTGGTAAGCGCACATAGGACATTTTTAAGAGATAAGTGATAAGAGGGAGAGTGTAAGAACAGGGAACCCGTATGTGAAATCGTAAGCCCGGAACCATCGCCAAGAATGACGTTGTCGTTTTCTGAGTAAGGAGAATGGGTAACAAGATTTCCTAGATCAAAGGTAACATGATGCGATGCACCGGAGTCCACGATCCAAGTGGGAGATGCCTCGGAGGAGACTGTAGCATGATGAGCACTCGAAGGCCATGGAGATGAGTCGCAAGGAATCTATCAGGTGAATGAAGGTATAGACTAGCCATGGGACAGATGAAATAGTTGAAAATGATAGGCGCTATGTCCTTGCACACAACAAAGTTGACACTTTCCTTGATAACCATGGGTTGAATTGCTACGGACAGATGACCGTTGTGAGTGTGAACGGTTGTCATAGGAACCTCGAAAGTTAGTCTAGATTTATGTTGGATGTGATTAGTCGTGATAGGCAAAACAGAAGAGACCAATTCCACAATGAGAAGACATGCTTCGTGGTTGAGGAGTTTCTCGTGTAATGCGATTAACGAGATGCTTATGTCCTTTACATTCACCACATCTCTGATAGATTTGCATTCATCTTCGAGACCGGCAAGGATGAGTTCAAGAAGGTCTTCTGATGAGGGCATCCTAAAGAGCACACTTGGATCTAGATTGGGGAAAAGACAAGTTGGAGTAAAACTGGAGAAGAACCGAATGAAGATAAGCAAAATTCCGAGTTAATTGGTCCAAATACAAGGGCTGGAGCTACGAAACTCTAAGCTTTGTGTGTTGAGCATATTTTGGGCGTTTTAGGGGTAAAATTTGAAGAAAACCGAATTGGACCACATCAAGTACATCACCAATCTTTAGTCTCATCTAATCTCAGTCCAAATTGAGCCCAAATAACTTCAAATAACAATAAGAGAGTGTTAGACGAAAATAGATGTTCTAGAAGCTTACCCAACAAATTTAATGCTTCAAGCTCTCAATCACAACTCAACCACCCCATTTACTTCTCCTCCACATGCAAGCTGTATATTTAATATTTTCAACCACTTCTTTGTCTTTTATTTTCCTTTAAATAACTACATTATGTTGAGAACAAAAATCAAGTTTTATTTTATCAATTGAGAGGTTTTCTCTAAAGTTATTTTAGAACTAGATTTCGAACTTATCAGATTATCATCTGTGGCGTTCTACTTCAACTTATCAATTCGTTCTTCCGCAAACAAGTTATGGCGTCATTCGATTCCCCTATGTTTTTCATCAAGGTTATATCGGGTCTAGGATCGTTCATTTCGAATGTGGGCTTAGGTTCTTTGAGATAGAAAGTTGATTAAGGGTTTAGGAAACCAATTCCATCGCGTTTAGGAAGAAATTCGATCTAAGTTTTGTATAATCATCAGGATCCATGGGTTTTCCGAGAAGAGATAATTCGTCTGCCTTAGTTTTGAAGAAATTCATATACTCATTGATCGTCTTTGCTCCTTTGATATAACGCTTCATTTGATCCTTGATTTGTATGATTTAACCACGACTGGAACGACCATAAATTGATGCTAAGATGATCCAAGCATCATCAGATGTGGCAGCAAAGGCATTTATAGCCTGGCAAGATATCAAAATCGATCCAAGGATGGTTATAAAGATCAATCGGTCTTCACGAAACCATGGTCCATAGATTAGGTTTGGAACCACGATGTTGTTAACATGAAACGTCATCATAGGGTGAAGGTTGGGTCAATAAAACTTTAAAGGTTGTATCTTTAAAGGATGGCTTGAATCTGAATGCTCCACGTAAGGTAGTTTGTCGTTATGAGTTTGGTGACTTTGGAGACTTTAACGTGAATGCGGGTCGATAGAGGATTCGAGGAGTTGTAATGAGTGACAATGTCACTCGCTTGGGGAACACCGAGAAAAGTGTTGTTGTCTTACGACAGCTTGTCGCCATCAGTGGCCATGAAGAAAAAGCAACAGGAGAGTAAAAAAATAGGGTTGTTGTCTTACGATTTTTCGCTTTGATAATCATTATACAAACATCTATAATAAGAATGAATTACTACAATTACGAAAAATCTAATAAACTCGAAAGTATTATAGGGATTTCTATCTAGGATAATATAGAATGATAATATTATCCTAATACAAAATCATTCTATATTAGTATTCTACTTCAACTGATTATTATACTATCGTAGGTTATTTCAGAATGGATGAATTTTCAAGCATAACACATTCATTGAATGTTGTTATGTCTTATGACATGTTGGTCTATCTGGATTCACGATAATCATAAACCATTAGCAGAAGTCAACTAATTTGGGTAATCCTTTTAGGTGTCTAACAACTCGTATTGCACTTTTCGAGTGATAAAGTCTTCATTGTTGCTTGAATTGGATAGGACATTCATGTTTCAAGAAAATCTACCTATTAAGTTTTGGGGAGAATATATACTAGCACATCATTTGATTAATCACACTTTAATCTGACGTATACAACAAGGATATTACTACTAGAAATATTTGATTTTCGAACAGCAAAATCCATCACTAATGCGTCTGGGAAAACTGTTTCCAATTGTTTTCCGGATGGATTTTTTCCGCCCAAAATTGAACGTCGATAATTAATATCTTTCTGAAATTCATCCGGAAATAGTCCAAAATTATTTTTCAAACTTCTCCTCCTTTTTTTCTCCTCCTCCTCCTCTTCCACCGTTGTCTCCTCCCCATCCTTCTCCCCATTTCTTGTCGTTGCCTCCTCCTCCGTCTCTTAATCTCTCTTTTTTTCTCTTCTTTATTCTTCTTCTTTCTTTTCAACTCAATTTATAATTTTAAATTTTCTTTCCTTTTTTTGAAAATTTAAGTTAGGGACGGATTCAAACATTTGGACCTAATTCCGAACGGGAATACGTCCCTAATTTCGGACTGATTTAAAAAATTTATCCTTAATTTTGAAAGGGTTAGGATTCTAATTTTTATTTTTTTGGAAAAAAATTGAATGACCAAAAAATCCGCTCGTAAATTAAATATGATTTTTTTGCCATCCGAATATTTAAAAAAAATTAAAAAAATATAAAATTTATTGGATTCATCCCTATTCTATTCGTTATTAGGTACATAGGAATTTTTTTGGTTATCCAAAATTTTTTTCTGAAAAAAAATCGGTCCTTAATCTTTCCGAAAATTAAGGATGGATTAAAAATTCGTCTTTAATCTGTTTGGAAACTATGGAATAAAAGAAGTTTGTTTGCAAATTACGGATATAATTAAAATCCGTCCGAAATTTAGGAACAGACCTAAAATCTTTATGAAAATTTCTTTCATAAATTAAAAATTTCAAATAGTGTATATATGAGAAAATGTTCTTTGCAAAATTCTTTTATTTGAACATAATAAAAGAAATTGCTCCACGAGAAAATTTAGATGTATGCATCGGTTCTATATCTACTAACAAAAGGGTGTGTATTCACTTGGTAAAAAGTATTTTATAATGTGATATTTCGTGAAGATATTATAATTCATTTCATTAAAGAAATAATTCAACATTCACGAGTATTTCTTGACATCCATCCATCGATATTTGATGATTTCTCCTCTAACCGGATGTCTATTAAACGAAATATATAAATTCAAACAAAATGTAACATATAATAAATTTTTAAGATGTTGATAGATGAATATTGTAAATGTTATAAACGATTTAACAATGTGCATCCAATGTACGTACAGTTTGTCGAGAATGTGCAGAAAATGACAAAAAAAAACTAAAAGATTATGTTTACTTGGGAGAAAGAATATATAATATAATTCACTAGTTTACCACTATTTACTAAAATATTGGCAATTAAAAACCTAGCACTATAACGACAATGAGTATCAAAAATCAGGATATGTCTTTCCATTGCTAAACAGAAACCTCATTCAGAAATAATAATAATAATAATAATAATAATAATAATAATCATCATCATCATCATCATCATATTATTATTATTATTATTATTATTATTATTATTATTATTATTATTTAATCATTTTCAAATCACATCGTAAAATATGTTATACACTCATTTTTTCTTCGCGATAAATATATATTCACATCTAAAATAAATAGTTCAGTTGATGAATATATGATATAAAATTCTTTTTTATCTCGAATTTTCATATGGGAGAGAAATTCACTACCCACACATGCAATAATATATCATTATGTATACAATATTTAAATTGCTGATACAAAACATATAATACATTCTTAAAACCGATCCTGCCACAACATCATATCACATGAATAAGGACAAAAAAATTGCTAAAATATAAATGTAATTAAACTCTTTCTTCTTCTTTTTTTTCCTTTTTGGAAATAATATTTTGTTAGATCGCTTTCCATTTAATTAGGCCCCGTGAGAAAAGCCATGAAACTAGGGCTCTCTTTTTCCCTTTCGAGATCACTCACATGCCTGGTCAAAAAGATATATTATTTTCACAATCATATTTAATTATTAATCCATATATATCTGACTTTATCAGATATTTATTATAAAACATCATATTTAATTATCAACTAATGACACTTAAATGAATAAAGTAAGACAAAATACTCTAAACAACTAAACTAAGATATATATGTAATCAATAAATACACTAATAATAATAAATTCGGTTCACACAAAAACAACAATAAATATTACTTATCATATCCCGACTTTGATTACGTTGAATACCATTACAATGTTTATGTTTTTAATGTTTGATAAGTTAAAATAAACGTCACAAATAAAATCAAATCTCGTTTATAAATTCGTTGGTTAAAAAACACATAAAACTGACGAACCATGCTAAAGTAAGTACAAAATTATCTATGGTGTTAATCAATTTGTTTTATCTATTTATAAATTCTAAATTTTTGAATAACATAAATGTATCACTAATAATCATAAAATAATATATTATAATTGTTAAGAATTGGATGATAAAAGATAAGATTGAAGGACTCCATGTGATTGTAATGTTTTTCACACATCAACCATGTTGAAATAAGTGTTTTAATTATTTCTGAAATGCTCCATTCGAACATTTTCTTTGATTATGTTGTTGGAAATAAGCATTTTTAATATTTTTATCCACATTAATTGTTTCCTAAACATGTTATCAAAATATATGTTGATTAAATGAACGTTGTTAATACTTTTTATATTGTCCACCTAAAAATGGAAAATAATTAGATAGAGTTGTAATATTATACATATGCATTCTTTAAATATAAGAAAAATGTATTATTTATATATAATATACGATAAATGAAATTAAAATAAACAATATTATATATATATATATATACATATATGTGCCTAATGTATGTACTTGTTCCCAACTAGTGAGACCTTCGCTTTGTGTCCCATCCACCAATATTCCCAAACCCCACTTTCCCTGCTCCCATCAAACCAGCATTCTTATTTCTCTCTCTAACTTTCTCTCTCTAGAAAAAAAAAACATATAATTGTATATCATAGGACTTATATTTCTGATATTTTTTGGCAACTAAATTTATGAACTACATAAAAATATCTATATCGATAATTACACTCCGATACTTTTAACTTAATATGATATTAATTATTTAATTAAACCCATTAATCTTATAAGATCATATTATACGTCCGATAAATTACATGAATCTATTTTTTTAATAACTTGTCTTTTCTTCACAATAACTCCAAAGAGAATAATAAAATAAATAACTTCACAAACAGCGGTTTGTTTTTAACTACAAACGGTCCGCTGTATCTGCTCACACGCACGCGCCGTAAAGAAAAATTACATGAAATGACGAGATTGCCCCTCACCACCATGTTCCGAGCCAGCCCCCCAGGTCAAGGGTAATCTCGTCTTTTCAGTAAAGTATTTATTATGATGATGCGTCTATGAGTTCGAGTTGGAGTCGCCTCGGTCCTCAAACGACGTCGTGTTCTCGTCTTTATGGTCATTATGATTCACGGACCAGTCAAAGCAGAAGTCGCCGAACGCGTCCGACGACGCCGTTTTATTCTTCCGGTCATCTTCTCCGGCGACGGATCCAGAAACCGAGCCAAACCCTTGAGAGAGCAGTAAACTCAGAGGATCATCACCGTCTAACTCGTCGAGATCCGCGAAGAAATCCTCCGAGTTGTGATGGAACTCCGAAATCAACTCCGGTCTGTATGACTGATCATCGTCGTTCGCGTTGTTGTTTTTGTTTTCAAAGTCCATGTCTTGACGCTCGTCGCGAATCTCCTCCTTAACCGCTGTGTTGCTGTTGACATCGAGCTTTGGTTCGTCTTTGGTGATGTTATGGTACGTTTGGGAGACTCGTGATGACGTGGCGGCAAGGGCTACCGTGGCGTTTGCAGTTGAGGATTTAGATGAATGGGACGTGGAACGCGTCGAGCCCGCGAGTGCGTTGCGTTGCGTTGGCCAAGGATGGTTGTGTTCGGAGGTGTAAGTGATGACTAACATGTTTGGATCGGTTCGGCTTCGTTCCACTTGCTTTCTTGCTGAACAACCCTTTGAGCTGCTGCATCGGTAATAGCCCCTGTGAAATCATATGGGAGTCCGATTATACATCTTGGACTTACCATAATTGAAAATTAACATACTTTTGCATAAAATTTAGGTAACCAATATGTATTGCTTTTGTATTTCTATATATTGTGCAGTGAAAGCTACAGGTCTTAGGTAACTTATGTATCTGTAGCTAAAATTCACTTTTTTTTTTCAATTATAATATCATTTCTTTGTAATAAAGCTTCGTCCATTTATTCGATTCTCCCAAAATTCAATGAATCAGAAAAAGAAGATATTTGTTCTTCAAGTTTTGGGTATACATACATAACCCTATACACAAACATGAACATGTATATAAACGTTTCAAACTCTTGAGATCGGGTGATAACAATATGTTTGCTATAACTTCATCAGTTTAATGAAACTGAGGTTGCGTATAAGTAGCCACATAATGATAAGAATATTTGATGAAATGTGAAATATTTTGTATACTAAGTATAGGTCATTTTCCATCTAGACCTAAGTGTAAGTCAATTACCATTAATAATCTAACTCCATATGGTTTGAGAATTATATGTATTTGTATACATGATCATATGTATGTGTGTATGTATACCTTGGATAAGGAGAACCCTTGATGGGTTTTTGACCGTATTTTCGCCAAGCCCATAGATCTGACGGAACCACTTCTCCACTAGACCGACTGTTGGCCGCTGCCGGAGCCGGTATACAAACCACTTTCTTTGCCTGGCTTTTTCTGCAATGATATATTATGTTACACATACATATACATATTCATATGAACATCTCAGTCGTATTATGTAGGCGTACATATTTATAATGTTTGTGTTGATATGGATCACTTGATGGGTATATGTATAATAAGTAACGAAAGCAAAGTTTGTAATAATGGAAGTGGGACATGTAGTTCGGTTTTTCCTACTTTTGGTTTCTTGATTTGAATATGATGCAACGCAGTTATGTTCTTTGTTTGTTCATAATGTTGACAGTTCATAGATTCTCCTGTGTAAGCAACAGTATATCTCCGTGGATATAGAATATGACTTGTATATGTATATCTCTCTTTGTATGTGTATGTATGTATGTATGTATGTATGTATGTGTGAGTATGCACACGTATACTTTATAGATTTATGATAATGACAGAACATTAATCTCATGTGTAATGGGAACAAAACCCTAGCTCAAATTCTTCTTATGATTTCATGAAAACCCTTTTTTGCCCTAAAAAGTTGTTAATTAAGATCAGAATGATGCACAAAAATAGGTTAATGACAATCAATTGATTAAACCCTTTTGCGGCAAATATTTAATCATTTGTGTTACACTTATATATATTTTATGGACCTAACATTGAATGACTCATTTAAAACCAAGAAACAAAAATTAAACCTTAGTTTAATCACAAAGATCGAAGAATACAACTTAAAATTATATCAGTTTGATCAAATCTCATACCTTCTCTTTAGGCCAAGATTCCTAGGAGACAAGATCTGGAGTTGTGACGACGATGTATTATTATCGATTAAACAATTCTTAGGACTGTTTGCTGCATCAATAACGTTGATCATATCGTTCCCTACCACCGGAGATCTTCCGATGATCCTCGGCGACTGAGAAGCGGTGACCGTTCCAGCTGCAATCACCGGAGAATTACAGGGTGATGCCTCGTGGATGATGTTGCTCTGTGAGATCCGGATCCTTGGGAAAACACTGCATTGATTCTTGATGTGTTCATCCTCAAAAACTTTAGGAACCATGAAATTGTTATTATTGTTGTTATTTTTACTACAGCTGCTACTGCTTGTGCTGCTGATGTTATCTCCGGGGATTCCTCCACCGGTGATGTAGCCGGAGGAGGCGACGACGTTGAGTTCTTGGAGAAAAGGGTCGGTCATGTTCACGAACGGATCTCCGAATCCAACAGAGGGGAAGTCCACGTGGAGATCTGATTGCGGCGGAGGCCAGTTTCTCTCCGGCGACACTTGGCTTCCTCCGCCGGTTCCTCGTAAAATATCGGTTAAGTCTCCTTGGAAGCTGTCCATGTCCAAAAACTCAAACACACTGCACATAATATGGTGTATATGTATATATCTGTGTATATATAAATATATACACTGTGAAAAATGAATCAAGAAAAAATCAAGGAAAGAATCAAGAAAACCATGATGAATTCGAGAGGAGAAACCGTAAGAAACTCTTGGATTTTTCAAGGGAAATTACGGTCGGAAAAGGGAGGAGAAAACAGGGGTTAAGATATGAAGAATTTTCCGGGAAAATTCATAAATCCAAGAAAATTTTCCGGGGAAAGTTTTAAGAGAGAGGAGAAGACAAAGAACGGTGTTGATGAAGAGAGAGAGAGACGCTGACTTTTAACATCTTCTTCTCCCTTATGAGCTAAAGAGAGTGATTTCGTACGAAATATAAAATTAAGGATATTATAGATGTGGTAATAATAAAATAATAAAGGGGTGATGAATATATAATATAATATAATATAATATAATATAATATAAGATTCATCAATCGAAAAGGCCGAGTCTTGTACTTTTAATTAGATTATCTCTCTTCGTAAAGGCAAAAGATAATTATAAATATATAATATCATTCCTGAATTTCACCGATTGTGTAAAGTTGATGACTATAATATTATATGTCTCAATTACTCTTTGCATAGGCTATTATTGGTCATTATAACGAAATTTGTTAATTTTAAACTTATACGAAGTCGTCCATATAACTTATTTTAGGGATAAAACATTCAAATAGAAAAAAAAACATAGGAAATTAATATATATTATTTGGGGCTCATTCATATTTCAAGATATATAGCTATTTTTTTCTCATTTTTAAATGTATGATAGATTTTCTAAAATTAATTATAGTTAACGACTATAACTACTAATAATTGTTATGATTAAACGGTTATAATTTATCATATTTGTATAAAATCATTGTTTTACATAGTAAAACAATAGATTGAATTTTTATTTTTGTATGTTCTTTGGGAAAGTGATGGGTTTATGCAGGAATCGATAAATTTAACTTTTTATGTATGTACTTTTTATATTCCCTAATCATACAAATACGAAAGTATTTAATATATTTTAGTAACTAAAATTTGAATTTTTTTTTTTGTCATCTCATACCTTTGAAAAGGATTGGTCGTACTTTAAGGTTTTCCTTGTGGATCATATAAAAGATAACATATAACCATCTTGTTATAATAAATCATAATTTTAAACATATCTAAAATATTACCATTCTTTTAAAATATAAAACTTAAAAACCTCCGTATATATATAACATAATCATTAACATCGAATGATGTATACACAAATACGTGTGTGCATATATGCATTATAAATACCCTGAGAAAGAAACGTTGATATGTTATCAATCCATATGTATGTGTATGTATAATTATGTGAATATATAAAATTATGTGAATGTATAATATATATATATATATTATAAGTGAAAGGACCGAAGGAAATGTCGTCTTCGGAAAACAAGTGATGGGGAAGTAAAGAGATGCGGCAAGCAGCCGCATTTCTCGGAGTACGTTTCCTCCTAAAAAATTAATTTTCGATATATTTATTATTATTGGGATTTTTCTTCCATTACATTTACTCCGTAAAATTTAAATTAAATATTACAAAAAAATAAAATAAAACAATATTAATAAGATCTTATGAGCTCTCCATAAGTGATCTCACATTTACTATTATCGACACTCCTAGCCACTTGCCAAAGCCATGAAAATCTTTATATTGTGTTACCTCCATATATTTATATATATATATAACATTTTTTTTTGAATTTTTAATAAAGAATAACAAATTTGAACTTCAATTTGACATGATTAATAAAAGAATATTGATTCATTAATAGTTTTTACATAAAAAAGTATAATATATCATCAAAATTTGATATTTAACTATAAATTATCATATATACAAAATAAATTTTTATTTGGTTACTATTGTTTATTTAAATATTTAATATTTTTGAAATAACCAATTTATTCGGTTTTTTAAAATTTTATACCAATAAATACATAATTTCAGATAAAATAAAACCAAAACAAAATATCATTATTTGGTTGTCTATAAAATCGAAACGAAATAAATAATCCATAGTCATAAATATTTATGTGTTTAGATATAATTTGAAATATATGTATAAAAATTGAACGATCATATATATCATAATTTTAAAAATATTAACTTACTATAAAATATCGAACAGAAATTTGAACCATGTACATAATATATATGTAATTATTAATAAGCAAATATATATTATAATTTTTATTTTCTTATACGGTAGATCTCAAGCCCTGAACTGTGATACACGGAAACATTTACTTAACAATGGTCAAGTCAAAGAGTTTCATTGACCTATTGAGGTCGATATTTTTCTCATTAAAAAAAACTATACCGACCAAAAAAAAAAGTCACAATAGGTGCAATAAAAATTAAAGTTGGACAAAATATTTAAAATATTCGTATTCAATTAATATTTGAATTTAAAATTCGTTCTAAATCATTATAATTATAAATTATTATTATTTATTGAATTAAGTTATAATTTCTTTTAAATAACCTTGAATGAGTTTATAAATTTCTTTCAATAAATTGTAGATTAAATAATATATATATATATATAACAAATTGATTTTAATGATCAAATTGTAAATGAAAATATTATTAATCTAATCTTAACACTCAATATATATAGATAAATATGCAATATACATATTTATTATTGATGGATTAAAATATCAAATACATTAAAATAACGAATATTGTTGAAGTTTTAATTTATACTCAAGTTGGGTTGGGTAATATTATAGAGACATTGCAAGATATCGGAAAAAAAAAATTCACTAAATATCTAACTTTTATGCGAGTTTTATTTTAAAGTATTAATTTGATAATATAACAATTTGTTTCATTATTTTAGGTGAATTGACGATATTAGTAGAGTTATCGACGAAACTAAATTTAAATAACTGATGCGAAGATATTTGTGAAGATTTGATATTTTGTTTATTTATATTATATATCTTTGTTTTTTTGTGATTTAAATTTTAGTTTTATATTATTTTTGATGATTATTGATTTTTTATTATTTGTTTTTATATTTTTCACATTAACAAAATTTAGGTTCATATTCGGATACGAATATCCGACGGAGATTCGTATTTACAAATACAAATAGTAAATTCAGATATTCATCGAATACAAATATAAATAGTAAATCTAGATATTCGTCGAATAAAAATAAAAATACAAATAATCAGATATTCGCTTATATTCGTTGTTATTTGACAAATTTTAGTGGAAATGTAATAAAAACTTTATTTTGTTTATGATTATGAATTTTTATATATATAAATAATATAAAACAATCATAAATTATTGATATTATCAATTTTTTTAAAAATTTAGATATTATAATATTAGATCTATTGTTTAAAATCTAAATGTGAACGAACGATAATGTTACATCATATTATTTTATATTGATTATAATATAAATTGTGGATTATAATATTTGACATTTATAAATTGTATAGTTGGTTTCAGATTAAGTTACATTCAAATATATTTGATAAAGCATTACAATTTGTTTTATTTTAATTTGAATATTTTAATATTCGATTCGATTATGATATAAATGTTTTATAATCCAATTTAGATATGATGGTAAATATTATATTAAGATACAAATAAAAAATTTATAATATTAAACATTTATAAATTTGTTCACTATTTTTTTTTTACTCATTTAACACAAACTCATCTAACGATACGGAAAGAATACTTGTATATTGATGTAAGGATGCTAATGGACAAAGGTTAGTTTGTTCCAATAAAAGTAATTAGCTGATAATCATATGTTAAATAAATAATTAAGAACTATTTTATTGCTTATTTTAGGAGTTGAAAATAATGCAAAGGTCAAAATGCAATTCCCTCATGTATTTTATTATTTTATTATTTTGTCTTCTCTTAATATAAAAAAACGGTGTTCATAACTTAGCCCTGACACTGTACATGTGTATTTGTATGTTTAGGCTTAAACATTTTTTACGTATTATTTTAAAATCCATTCTAAATATAAGCTTATAATTAACGATATAATTGGTTAAGACATGAAATAATATGTCTGTATATATATATATATTAATATGACTTCGGCAAGATTGTATGTATGGACTACATATATTTGTGTATATATATACATATATATTATACTTTAAAGATAAAATGTCACAAAAATATATAAAATTGTTTTAACATTTAAACTATAAATAAATTAATTTTCATTTTAAAATAATATTCAAATTATAATAATTTATTTTAAAATGAAATTAACTAAAATAAAGACTATATATATATATATATACAGTAATGATAATTTAGAAGAAATCTATACAATTTATGTAAGTTTATAATTTAAAATGCAACTAAACAAAGGAGGTGAGACACGTTTGGATTAATGTGTATGTTCGTATATATATATATATATATATTATGTTTATGAGAGGCACTAGATTGATGTAAATCTGAAATGGGCCAAATATCATCGAGAGAATCACCGACCTTATCCTTCTGATTAGACATTTTAAGAATATTTTCTTAACCTTTCACCAATAATTATCATCATAATTTAATTTATTTTTGCTTTATTACCAGATTGCATCATCTCTGTAACTCTTATATCTACAAAATATGTATTTTTAAAATAATTTATTAACTTATTTATACAGATTTTGTAAAATGTTAGATAAAAAAATCTAAAATCAATAGGTAAAGATAAATAGTACATCTTTGTTTTACTTATTTCTATAGTTTCAATTTTTTAAAAGTATCCATTATTATAATATTTATACACTATACAAAGATTAAGCTAATCATTTTTTTGTACAAAATAATTGGTAAACCATACCAAACGCGCATAACTCTGGTTTATTTTATTCTGGAATAAGAAAATTTGAAAAGTAATTATTTTCATATCCCAGTTGGTCTCGAAATTCTAAATTTATTATGAAAAGTATTTTGGATATTTCTAATTCAAATCTCAGTTGGTCTTGATTAAGCTAAAAATATTTTATTATATACCGTTTACAATTATATGGTGTTTTGTAGATTTGCCAATTTGTCGCCAACTATATAGATTGGTGCATTATTTATCTTAAATTACTTAATATTCTACTATCTCTTTTTTTTGTGCAACTGCAAAAATTAATCAATTTGCCAATCAGATATTAATTCCCATGCATGGTACTGATCATTAAAAATATATGAAAGAATAATAAGATGGGTAATAAATTCCTCACATGGTATTATCATGTGTTCTCATGCATGTTGGTTTAATTAATTTAATTCGTCTAATTATATAATTCTACTTGGAAACATTTTATCTATACACCCTAGTTTTACTGTTAATTAATTTTGGGCTTACCAACTAGCTGAAAGAAATATGTATTGAAAATAAACGAGCTACGAAAAAAATTGTATTATAAAGATAAAAATAGGAAATATATTGACACAAAATTCTAAAATAAGGATTCACGCTTAAAAACAATTTAATCAAGACAATTCGATTGAGGTTTGACCAACGAATCACCTATCAATAATATGCTTTTTTTTGTTATTTTTATGGTATATATATATAATTTCTTAGTTGTCCAAACATTTGCTTGGCTTTTTTACTTCGATTATTCTTATTTAATTTGGTTTAATTTCTTTGATCATTTCTGTAAGATTTTTCATTTTTAAAGTCTAATTACATTTGTGTCTGGGTTATTTGTCACAACATATTTATTATTTATAAATATATATTTTACTGCAAACAATTTAATGAATTCCTTGATAATACAATATATACCAAATCCAATTTCAAAGAAAAATCAAAGGAATTTGGAGATTACTTATGAGGTAATTGAATTTTTGCATTCTACTTTGTTAGAAAAAATAGGAAAATAAAATTGATGAAAAAGAAAATCCTATTATAAATATAGAATTTATAATTATATAAAATTATAGATCTCTAAACTTTTTTACGAAGGATCATATTAAATTTATTATTTTTAAAATTGAAGAATCATATTTGTTTTTTATAAATAGACAATATAATTATTATCCAATACACAATTTATAATCTCTAAACCCTTTTTATTTTCTCATATTCTCTCGTATTTAATTTTTATATAAATTTTCTATCTTTTGTTTCCTTAGGTATATATACATATTTACCATATATATAATACAAGAGATATATTTATAATATGTTATATCATATATAATGCATATCATATATTATTTATATACATATCATATATAATGTTATTAATATCTACACATATGTATATTACATATACAAAAAAAATAATATGTACATGTATATATCATATATATATATACACACGATTCTAGTATTATTATTAATTTTTCAACACGATCATTTTAACAACCTAAAAAATAAAAACCATATATATATATATATATATATATTCAGTAAAAAAATATCCCGTAAAAAATTATTTTAAAATTATTTATGTTATTTTTAATCAATTCTAGTTTTCAAATTTGGATTCAGTATAAAAATATATATATGAACATCATGGATTGAATACCATGGACCAAATATCGGATATCATGGACTGAATACCATGGACTAAATATTGAACATCATGGACTGAAATTCGGATATCATGGACTAAATAAAATTCATCATGGACTAAATATTAAACATTGTGGACTAAATAACGAACATGAAATACATGTTTTATGTCATATAATTTTATAGACTCGACTACCAACTAATATCTTAATATCTTTGCATTTATCTTTTATTTATTTTTATAAAGGAAGTTATGCCACCTAATTATTTATTCATGTTATTTAATTTTACCTATTAATTTAATTTTTAATTTATTTTTGTTTAATAGCATATTTTAAATATTATTATGATAAATCATTAACTTAAATTTTTGTCATAATTATCATGTCGAACTTGTTGAATCTCATATCACGCCATTTAATGTCTCAGTTACAAATCTACTTGTTGTTTTCTAAATAAAGACACAAGGACAAATATGATTATTCACAAATCCCTTTTTAATAGATATTCACATAGATAATTGTACCACATACATCCGGATTGTTTCAACCTATATAAAGATCGTTGCAATTTGATTGTACATATTTATTTAAGCTTTGAGTTTGATGTTTCCGGAATTCTTAATCCTTGAGGGATTTTCATGTATATATCATTATCCAAAGATCCATATAGATATGCCGCAACCACATCCATAAGGTACATATCTAAGTTTTTGAATGTAGTTAAGTTCATCAAATATCTCAATATGGTTGCATCCATAACAGGAGAATATGTTTCCTCATAATCAATTCCAAGTATCTTGGAAAACCTTTGTACGACAAGACCTGCCTTATATCTTGTGACCTCGTTATTTTCATTTCTTTTTCGCACAGAAACCTATTTGCATCCAACTAGTTTAACACCATTAAGAGTTTGAACGATGAGTCTAAATACTTTTATTTTATTCAATAAGTCTAATTCTATTTGCATAGCTTCTTTTCATTTTATCCAATCATGTCTCTTTTGACATTCTGACACTGATATTAGTTATGGATCTTCATTATCCTTTTCAATTTCCTTGGATATAGAGAATAAGGATATTTCATCATGTCATTTATTTAATCTCTTTTTATGATCTTTTTATGATAGATATACATATAGTTAATGAAAATCACATTATTCTCTATATGCTCATGATAATTTTCATCACTTTCATTCTGAAGATCATCTTCCTCGTTTGTTTCTTTTGGGATGTTCTCTATGATCTGAGAACCAATATCTCTATCAAACTTTTTCCTTTTATGAGGATTTTTATCTTTGGAATTAAGTGGTATTCCACTATTTAACCGTATTGTAGACTCTTTTGAAATTCTTTCACCCACATGAACTTTTGGTATTTCTATACAAGCATATGCATTTGCAATCAATATATATTATTTTATAACTCGTGTTGTATCATTGAACCCATCTGGAAGTTGATTTACAATATTCTGCAAATGTATGATCTTTTGCAATTCCAGATTGCATTGTTTTGTAGGATAGATTAAGATATGACAAAGATTGTGTTTTCCATGTTAAATCTTGTAAGGCTCGTTTTATTTCTCCTCATAACACTGAGAATTCATTCTCATTAAAATGACAATCACCAAAACGAGCTGTGAACATATCACCTACTTGTGGTTCAAGATATCTAATGATGGATGGTGAAGTATCTAACATAAATTTTCAATCTTCATTGTGGTCCCACTTTTGTTCGTTGTATAATAAGTTTTGTCCCTTCGAACATTATAAAATTTGATTCTCCATATCCCTCAATTTTTTTTCTTTGCATTTTTAGATATCATAGAGACACTGGATTCATGTATTCTCAACTTAGAGATATACTTTTTATCTTTTAATATTGTGTGCATTGTAGCACAATCCGATAAACATATATCTCCATCATTGATAATTTATTATAACATATTTGATGTTAATTTTGTCCGATAAAGATATCGATGAACCTGAAAAATATGAAACTAAATTTTTATATAAAAGTTTAACAAAAAATTATTACAAAAATTATCTAATAAAACTTGATGTTGATATTTTTTTCATAATTTATAATTTTTAAGTTGGTTAATAAAATCTGCGATATTCATTCGTTTCACAGAATGATGCAGATCCAGTGGAATGAACATGATTGTCATTAGTAGCTCGTTTTCCTATTCTAAAATAATGAGAATTTGTAATAATTCGCTATACGTTTTGAAAATCTTCGCTCGATATTAAGACGCTATCATCATGGAATGTCAACAATATCTTCTCCAATTTATCATAACTATTTATAGCTTCATTTTGGATATTACACTACTAGAAAGTTAAGATTTAGGAACTGAAAAATTTGTCCCTAAACGTTTTTAGGGACGGATTAGGGACGACCAACAGTAGTCTGCAAACGAGCATCGCCAAATGATATTCGTCCCTAATTCGTCCGTAAATAAGGATAGAAATTTCAGTCCGCAAACCGTCCTTAATTACAAAACACCTCTCCGTTCGCAAATCGATGGGAAAAATCGGGGAACTTTTTTAAAAAAATTTAGGACGGGTGGCCCGTCCGTAATTTAAAAAAATAAAAAAACGAAAATTGAAATTTAATTTAATTAAATTAATTTTTAAATGTTTATATATACGATAATTAATTAGAAATCATATGTGAGTAACATTTGTATTCGACCCCATCATTATCGGAACTCGAGACGGCCGCCGGAACTCAGGACGGGCGACGGAACTCGGGATGATCACCGGAACTCGAAAGAGAAAAGAGTTAAGGGAAAGTGAAAGATTGGATGAAATAAACAATGAGGGTGGGATGGGATGAAATTTATAGTTTTTTTTTCCGGACGGTAGAAAAAAATCGTCCGTAAATCGTCTACAATTACGGACAGAAAGAAAACGGAACGTCCACAATTATAGGCGAAAAGAAAACCATTGTCTATAATTGCAGACGGAAAGAAAACGACAGTCCGCAATTGCGGACGGATTGCGGATGACCCGTGGTTGTCCACAAATTCACGGACCGATCACTTAGTCGTCGGCAAATTTGCGGATCGACCGCTAGACCGTTCGCAATTACGGACCTACTACTCGACCGTCCGCAAATTTACGCTTGGCCGTTCGCTTGGCCGTCCGCTTGACCCGAGCCTAACGGACAGACGGTGAGTAGGCATGATATGCATGATTTGTGAATCTGTGCATGATCTATGATATGCATGATTTGTGTTTTCGTAGGCTAGTGGTTGTTAAATCTCTAAGGCAGTATCTATCGATTCTCGGTTAATCAGAATACAATGCAATATCTATCGATTCTCGTTTAATTAGGATATATGAATGAATGCTCGTGATCATATAAATGTTACGTAAGTTAGTTCTGACTAAGAACAACATTATACAATTATGCCCTCGTACCCGAGAACTACTTAGCTAACACTTAAGATTATGACTTGGATCGTAAATAATGGGATCTAACAGCAATAGTTATATGAGTATTATAGCAATTCTCATAATGATTATGGTATATGTAATCCTATGACTTGAGATCGCCAGAGATCTTAACATAAGCAATTGTATGCTTTGACACTATTAAAAATCACTCGTAAATGGGTGGAAAAACAAGATAGTGATTGGGTATGCAATTTGTTTATGTTGGTTGATCGAGATAAGGATTTTTTCCTCCTATATAACAGGACTGATGTCACGAGCTCACAGATTGAACTAGATAAGTATGATACGTTCCATGACTCATGTTCAATTTAGACATCAAGGACAAATGGGTTAATATACATAAATCACGAGATTGGTAATGTCGAGTCATAAACATTATCATTGTATATCCCATTCATAAACATATAGACGTTTTGAGTCTTTCACCTTGCAATCAAGCGTTCTTTAGTAAAATAGATAAGGAAATCGAGTCAAGGACATACAAAGAAGTGCAATGAAAATATGAATGTCGATAAGTTGTCCCGAAGTCATCCCCAAGAGGATATTTAGACGTCTCGGATTAGGGATTGCGACCCAGGGGCGTCCGCAAATTGCGGACATCACTCGGTCCCCGTACCGAATCTGGGACACCCTCAGTGTCACGTTTCCAATCCGTCCGCAAATTGCAGACCGCTTAGAGACTATTTGTCAGTCCGCAAATTTAGGGACGGATTAGGGACCGATTTTTTCCCATCCCTATTCCGTCCCTTTTCCATTCGCAAATTTAGGGACGGACTGATAAGTCCGCAAAATCTGTTTGCAATCTTCAAATTTCTAGTAGTGTTATTTTGAACATCGTAGAATGATATTCGTCGACAGACTTATAATCTTGAAATTTCATATTTAGTCAATCACTATTTTCTTCTGGAAAGATTACATATTTTTTTAACGAATTTATCTTTAAGAGACTCACACAAATATGTGGGATCTTTTCTATATGTAATTCATATTTTAGATCATAGTCAATATGATGGCATAAAAAGAATATGGTTTTTGTTTTTCTTCATATGAGGAATTATTATCTTCATCGATAGTGCCAATGAACTTTTTGTCTTTAAGATGCATTTTAGCATCAAACGTCCATGTCATGTATTTTTTTATAGTTGTTTATGTTGATGATCTGAATATAATTGGGACATCAAAGGAGATTGAAAATGCTCAAAATTATCTGAAAGAGAGATTTGAAATGAAAAACCTTGGACAAACAAAGTTTTTGTCTTGTATTACAAATAGAACATCTAAAGAACAGTATATATGTTCATCAATTGAATTATACAATGAGAGTAATAAAACGTCTTAACATGAGTAAATCTACTAAGCACTCTGATGGTATGTAGATCTTTAAATGTTAAAAAGGATTTATTTCGTCCTTGTCAAGAAAATGAAGATATACTTAGACCAAAAGTATCATATATGAATGCAATAGAGTCTCTTTTGTATCTAACAAATTGCACTCATCCTAATATAGTCACTACAAGAAATTCAAGGATTAGGGACTGAAGAATCAGTCCCTAATCCGTCCGGAAAAGCATTTAGGGACCGATTAGGGACTGGCACGCGCCGTCCGCAAACGAGCGTCGGTAATCAGTTCCAGTCCGCAAACCGTCCGCAATTTCGGACGAAAAATGTAGTCCGAAAATCGTGGGAAATTTCCCGACGGGCTTCGACGTCGGGAACAATTTTTTGTTAAAAAAAATTAAATTTTTTTTTAAAAAATTAAAAAAAATTGAAATTCCTCTTGTTGCGTCGTAATGTATCATCAGAAGGAAGAAACCGGCGATGACAATCAAACCAACTCGTCTTTCGTCCATACTTCAACTGAAAAACATATGTTTCCTCCATGCAATATGGACAAGCCAATCGACCATGCGTTGTCCACCCAGATAGCATACCATAAGCTGGAAAATCACTTATTGTCCACATTAGAGCACCTCGTAATATAAAATTTTGCCGTCTCGAAACATCATACGCTGGAACTCCTTTCCATAATTCATTCAATTCTTCAATTAGTGGTTGAAGAAATATATCCAAACTTCTTTTCGGATGATTAGGCCCGGGAATTAATATTGTTAAGAACAAAAACTCACGCTTCATGCACATATCTGGTGGTAAATTATACGGTGTCATAATAACTGGCCACAACGAATAATTTCTCCCAGACATCCCGAATGGATTAAAATCATCAGTGCAAAGGCCTAAATAAACATTTCGACTCTCAGCTGCAAAATCAGGATATACCTTGTTAAAATGTTTCCACGCCTCACCATCTGAGGGATGACACATTTCTCCGTCAGGACTTGAATGCTCGGCATGCCATCTCATGTCGCTTGCAGTCTTCTCCGATTGATACAATCTTTTTATCCTGTCTGTAATTGGTAAATACCACATACGATGAAACAAAACCGATTTCTTGTCAAATAAAATCGATCTTTTCCACAAAATCGACAATTGATCAAGTCCGAAGTTTCTTTCCAGAAAATCATACAGTTGTCTTGGCAAACATCAATCTTTTGATACGGCAATAAACCCAATGATCTCATCATCTTCTTTGTTTCATAATATGACTCGACTGCATTATTATCTTCGGGCAAATAATCTCTAACTAATTGCGATATAGAATCCATGAAATTCTGAGAAAGATTATTTTCTGTCTTCAAATTCATTAACCGTGCAGATAAAGACAACGGTGATAAACCACTTCTACAACCATCGTACAGTGGATGCCTAGCATTTTCTAACATTTCGAAAAATGTTTTTGCTTCTTCATTCGGATCTTCTTCAATATTTTCATATTCGTTTCTTTCCACAAACGCATTTTGCACCATTTCTACATAAGGGTTTTCTACATTTTGAAATGTCTGAGACACTTCATTATTTACGATACCCCTACTAAAATTTTCCACAACATCCCTCGTTCGTGGTGCAAAATTCTCTCCATGAGATAACCAAATAAAATAATTTGGAGTAAACCCTCTTAAATAGAGATGATTCCAAACGGTTTTCTCATTAACGAATTTTTCATTTTTGCATTTTATACAGGGACAAACCAACTTACCGTTTTCTCTATAAACTTGTTGATTTGTCGCCACCGTCATAAACTGTGTAAGGCCTTCTAGAAACTCCTTCGATACACTTTGAGTTTCCGGATCAATTCTTCTATACATCCACTGTCTCGAAACGAAAATATTCGATCTCGATGACGATGCCATTATAATTAGAAACGATAACAAGATATAAAGAGAAATATATGAGATTTGTGTGTGAGAAACAGGTAGAAGAGAAGAGATTAAATAGAAAATTTTAAGACCGATTCGGGACGAATTGCGGACTGGAATGAATATTTCCCGGTGAACCGTCCCTAAGTCGTCTGTAATTAGGGACGGAATCGGGACTAAAACAATTCCCGTCGGCAAATTGCGGACGGATGATGATGCAGTCCGCAAATTTGCGGACTGCTGAGTCAGCAGTCCACAATTTGCCTACCGAAGTTATTTTAGTCCCGATTCCGTCCCTAATTACAGACGACTTAGGGACTGACCGATGGTCCCCAAATTTAGGGACGGATTTGGGACTGTTTTCTTAATCCGTCTTTAATTAGTCCCTAATCCGTCCCTAAATTTAGGGACGAATATGTCAGTCCGCAAATTCAGTCCCGAAATCCGAATTTTCTTGTAGTGAGTATTTGCTACTAATCTCTTGTCACAATATAGTTTTTCCCCTACAAATCGTCATTGGACAAGGATTAAACATATCTTTCGATATTTACAAGGGATGATTGATTTAGGATTATTTTATCCTAGAGATTCTAACATGAGTTGATTCGTTTTGTATATGTAAGTTATTTATCAGATCCTTATAAAGTTGGATTACAAATTGCATCTATTTTTACAATTGAAGGTACGCCGATATCATGACGTTCT
The DNA here is from genome assembly GCA_036759665.1 of Gynandropsis gynandra. Lineage (NCBI taxonomy): Eukaryota > Viridiplantae > Streptophyta > Magnoliopsida > Brassicales > Cleomaceae > Gynandropsis > Gynandropsis gynandra. The sequence goes on along the minus strand of CM071866.1, from coordinate 1,271,920 downwards.
CAAAAGCAAACATTAGTTGCAACATCTTCAAATCACACCGAAATCATTGCACTCCATGAAGCAACTAGATAATGTGTGTGGCTCAGAGCTATAGCCTGACATATACAAGAAACATGTGGATTATCGACTAACATCGATCCGACAATATAAAAATAATGCAACATGTGTCGCCCAAACAAAAGAAGGATACATCAAAAGCAATAGAACGAAACATATCCATCCAAATTTTTTCTCATATACCCAAAAGCTTGAGAAGACGAAAGAAGTTGATGTTCGTTAGATCAAATCAAACAAAAATATAGTTGATTTATTCACAAAGGCGCTCCATACTTCAACATTGAGAAAACACATTCATAACATCGAGATACGTCACCTTAGAAGCTTATGAACAAACAAACGATTGACAAATCGAGGAAGAGTTTTTTATGGTTATACTCTTTTTTTCACATCGTGGTTTTTATTCCAATGAGTTTTTTCATTATAAAATTTTTAATGAGACAGTCGATAGACATTCAAGGATGAATATTATAATTATAAAATTTATAATTATATAAAATTATGAATGTTTAAATCTTTTTATGAAGAGTCATACTGAATTTATTACTTTTTAAAATGAAAAATCATAATTATTTTTTATAAATAAAAAATGTAACCATTCATTTCAATACATATATTACAAATTCCAAAACTTTTCAAATTCTCTTGTATTCTTTTATATTCAACTTCTAGTTAAATTTTCTATCTTTTTACTATATTAGACATACAAAATATATTTATATTTTTTTTATTATATTTTTTTTAACAAACCCTAGGTTTAGGATGTGAATAAGTGGTCGGCTGCTTCATGACAAACACTTAGCCCCCACGTTCGTGCATGACAACCTTATCACTACTACTCTTTCTACTAAAAATCCATATATATATATATATATAACATTTATATCCTCGATTTTATTTATTCCAGAAAAACCGTATTATACATATGTAGCACTAACTTTTTATTTTACAAGAAATCTAAAAGACTATATGCATTGTTATATTTTATTAACAATATAATATTTTGGATTTTATGGTCAGATTTATCTTTATAAAGGATAATTCATTTGAAAATGTCCTCCTCTCGCAAAAAAAAATGACTAAGATCTTGATGGAATAGATGTTTTTTTTTCATTTTTTTAGTGAAAACATATTGATAAAGTATATATGTATATATATATACTAGATAAAAAATTAAATTTTCATAATAATTTTTTTGTCGGATTCAATTTGGATAATCGTATAAAAAACTTCAACCATATAAATATTCCTAACTATTTTTCCATTGAGAAAAAGAAAAAAACAATATGGATCCATGTGAAGCAGGCCTTGTTCGTAGTCACCAACCTTTTTATTTTAACACAAACGGATTTGATAATCTTTTTTTTTTTAATTTTAGTTTAAGTAGAGATTAAAATAAGTAATGCCTCCCTCTTTTTACGCTGACGACGCATGTTGAAAGAATTAAATAATAAATGATTTAATTAAATATCCAAATGTGTTAAGTTAATTAATGAATTAATTTTTTGGAGATGTTTATTTAATCCATTGAACTGTGATACCTTTGTCCTTTGCCGTAACATCTGACGTCATCCACTGGTTGGCGTTTTCATCTCAACCATACATTAGCTATCCACACGGACGGTCGGATTTGATCGTTGCTTCTCCCTCTTTACATATATATTAAATTATTAATAATAAAATGACTTTATGTAGCGAATACGTATCAAATAAACTTTTAAATCTATATAGTGACAAATCATACAAACCTAATTATCATAGACATGTTCAATAAAGTAAATATAAAGTGAATGATTTGCAATTGTTATTTTGTATTATTACATATTGATTATAATATTTATTATATAATGATATTAAACAATCATAATCTTTTAAATTAAATTTTAGTTTCAATTAAATTTAAATTTATATTTGATAATTATAACATATAATATATATCATTTATATATATCATTCGTGATAAAGAAATATATGTTTGTATGTGCGATTTAAAGATTTTGATAATGACAGAGGAAAGATAAAATTAAACGAATCGATTCGTGGAAAATAAAAAAATATTTCATTATTTTCTTCAAAATATGACATAAAAATGATAAATCGAAAGAAAGGTTGTCAAATATACTTATTCATTGTTTTCGGTTATCATTGTTTCTTTATAACATTTTACAAATCGGATACATATAGAATAATAAAAATGTAAACGATTTGGAAACAAGTTGTATTAAACATTTAAAGTTAAATTTCCTATATAATATTAAATTGACAGTGATTTTAAATAAAGATGTTAAATGAGTTAATTCAATTTAACTCGATCTATAATAGGCCGAACTATTTTTTTTCTAGTTCAAGCCAACCACCAACAAAGGTCAAATTATATGGATTAGTCCATATTGTAATTTTCTTAAAAAAAATGGTAACATTTAAATTATTTTTAAAATGTATGAATAAAAAACATAATATCATAAAACAATAAATATAATTAAAAATAAATAACACATAAAATAATACATAAATTTAAAACTAAATTAATACTAGTATGACAATAAAATTTAGAAAAGTAACTTACTCCTTTAAAAATTAACGAGAAAAAATCGAATAAAACGCATTAGTTTATTATGTGTAGCTTAAATTTTATTGAACTTATTTACCATTATATGATCTAGATTAACGAGGGATCGATAACCTATTTAACGCTCCAAAATTTAAGTATATATCATCCATTTAATATTATAAATAATGTGAAATATTATAATACAACAACTTTAAATCATTCACTGTATATTTATTTTATATATTGAATATGTTTACAATTTGATAATTTATTGAGTATGATTTATATTTATTATATATATTGAATATGTTTACGATTTGCTAATTAAATGAGTATGATATATATATATATATATATATATTATGGAGTGTGAATAGAACACGTATTTTTGTTAATAAAAGATATGATTAAGCTGACCAGTAAAATAACCTATTGGAATTTAATATCCTTAAGTTAGTGGCTAATTATACATATAAGATTAGGGTTTAGCGAATTATATTGTGATTAATTGAGAAGCAAGGTAGCTTATTAATCAATATTCGTCTTTCCAAAGTGATTAAGATTAGTTTGTAAAAGTAATTATATGATATTAATTAATGTTCTTGGGCTGTGTAGCACGTGATATTCTTAAACCCATGTGTGCATAAATGACTTTACGTGATGTGGGGAAGAGATCCATGGCCTTTTAGTACTTTTCAAGTTCATAGAAAAAAGAACAATAGTCATCCTTTATATATGAATGTATATATACATATATATAACATTAATTGAATTCTTTGCGAGATGATATTCCGCATTACTTTTTACATCTTGTAATTCGAAAACATTAAATAGTTTTATAGTAAACATTTCCCAAAAATGATCAACATGCTATAATACTTGTCAAGTTTAGAACAAAATAATATTATTTGAATGCTTTTTATAAAAAAAATAGAATTATAATATAAATAATAAAATTAATTATAATTTTGAAATACAAATATAAAACAAATAATATTATAATTAAATCTAATCAAAACTAAATATAAAAAAGTATTTATAATATTTTTCTATCGTGGAAAATAGGGTTGGACAAAATATTAGAAATGTTCGTATTTGATTCGTATTTGAACCGAAAGTTCGAATATCCGCTGATATAAATACAAATACAAATATTAGAAATAAGATATTCGACAAATGCATATACAAATACAAATAGTAGACTCAATTATCCGAACTATTTGTATCCATAAGTACTAAATAGAAAATTTAGTTAATATATATCCATATATAACAAAATTGGTTTTAATGAGCAAATTGAAAATAAAAAACATTACTAATCTTATTTAAACGTTTATTATATACATATATAGACAAATATACAATATACTTATAATTGGATGATTAAAATATCAAATAGTTTAAAATAACTAATATTGTTGAAGATTTAATTTACACTAAAGATTGGTTCTAATCCAAACGTTTATTATGTAATCCAAAAAAATTCACTAAATATATAACTTTTTTGCGAGTTTTATTTTAGAGTATAATCTAACAATTTTCATTGTTTTAGGTGAATTCACGATATTCGTAGAATTATCAACAAAACTAAATTCAGATGTCTAATATGGAGATGATTGTGAAGATTTTATACTTTTTATTTAAATTATGTTACTTTGCATCTTTGTGAGATTTCAATTTTAATTTAGATTATATTTGATGATTATTGGTTTTTTATTAATATTCTTTTATATATTTTTTCTTATATTAACAAAATTTAGGTTCGTATACAGATATTACTATATCCGACCGATATTCGTATATTCGAAAAATATCTATATTTATAAATATTCGAATTTACAAATACAAATATAAATAATAAATCTTGATATTCGTTAAATACAAATACAAATAATAAATCTAGATATTCGTCGAATATAAATATAAATAATCAGATATTCATAAATATTATTGATCCATAATAAAAAAAATGAAATTTCCCTCTTTCTCTCTTGATTCAATAAAGAAGTGTTAGACCGAAAAGTCAAAGAGCTTTAGCTTTATTTCATACAAATATATATTTATCGACCCACAGAAATTTAAATATAAATATGTAATAAATAGTAAATAGAGGTGGCGTTGTTAGTACCAATGGATAAACACATTGTGCATTTCATTGGAACAAAAGCAAAAAATAAAATAAAAAATAAAAGGGGAAAAAACAAAGAAGAAGAGAACAGAAAGCAAGAAGGGTTTTTGTTTGGGATTCAAATGATTACTAAAGCAGCTCTTTGGGATTATCAATAATTTAAAAATATATTTATTTTAAAAAAAAGACAGATTGATGAACATAAGTTGCAGAACTGAAACAAAGCATCGGTTCTTTCAGCTTATTGTGTCCGTGCCAACTTGTTCATATGTCACTCAAGTCTTATTTTTTACTATTATTTTCACCTTTTTTTCTTTTCTTGATAAATAAATACAAATTTTAAAAATAGTTTTCTATTTAATCAACATTATTTTATTTATTTTATAAAAGATTATTTGAACCTAATAATGTATTAGTTTGTAATCATCATACACGTTGAGTAAGCCAAAATATATTATCTTAGCACAAATTTCTCTAGAACATCAATGGAAAATAAGTTCAATACACCACTTTTGGATGAAAATTTAATGGTAAATTACAAACCACCTACTCTTATTTCGAATATGATATATATATATATAATATAAGTAAAATATAAGTAAAACTCATTAACACATAGATAACGTAGAACATATATATATAGGCGAACACGTTTTAAAGAGTGCAGGTGACAATAAATAAATGGTTTGATATTATTTTGGCTTTGTTTATTTTTTGCTTTATGAATTAGGCTTCATTTTTCACCATTAAATCTGATCGCTCATGATCTTGACCTCAATATTTTTTTATAAAAGGTCTGTAACTCAGCTTTAGAATTTGTAATATTTTCATTTTGATCCTCAATAGTTTCCTTGTAGTATACTACATTACATAATAGATAGCCATAACAATAGACATGTTTATATGCATGGTTTATTTTTAACAAACATTTAACTTAATTGTGCAACAACATATTATTTTCTACCTAGATGAATGTTTTTGTACCTCGTTAATGTAATATTTTTTTTTTCAAATTTTAAACCCTTATAATAAAGATTTTCGTTATTTACACACAAAGTGGAATCTTAGCTAATGGAGTTTGCTTTCACTTTGACATATGGCAATAATATTATTAACCACAAGCTTTGGAAACCCGGGTTTGATATCCTAAATGATTAATCAATTTTATAAGGGAAAACCAAATCATATTGCATAAAAACATATTTTATGTACATCTTTTTAGATCCTAAAATCCAAATTTTCAATATAAAAAAGGATTTGAACCAGAGATGTTTTAGATTAAAAAAAACTGAAATACGAAAGATTAAATAAAAATGGGTAAATGAGATTTTAATTTTGATTTGATTAAGGTATAAAAAGAATGAAATCAAAGGAAAAGAAAGACATACTCTCTCACCAAAACTGTTCAAAGTGGTTCCTGACATCACTTTCCAGTCATTCCTCTTCATTTTCTGACAAGTGCTTGTCCTTTTCCCATCATTTGGGATTCATATCACGACACATACATTTAATATGGAATATTTTCCCTTCTTTTTCCACAACATCCATTTCTACTTATTTTTGTATTATATAATCCAACATTACCAAAAAAAATTAAACGTACTAATTTTTTTTGTACATAAAACTCTGTGTATTTACTGAAACTGTCATTTATAAGGGAGATTCATAGAAGTATTGCAGCATTGCGTCATTAACTTTTTTTCTTCATATCATTGATTTAATCAAATTCCTAGTTGCCTAATATGCATTTGTTTTCAAGGTTATTTATTGAGTAAATGCAATTACAATGAAGTATATATATATACCTCTTGTGGTTATTCCATCAGAATATGGCCATTTTCGGCGAATCCCTTACTGATGAGATAATCCGCGGGGAAATGAATGTAGATGGGGATGAACTGGGCGTGAGGGTAGTGTTTCGCGGCTTTTAGAGCCCTCGGAATGATCGGAAAAGTCGAGAAAATCTTGTAGAGCTTGATTTTCCGGAGGATCAAGATTTTCTAGGAAAGTTGAGAAAAATTGGGTTAGTTTTTTTTTTTTAATCTTAAGCTTAATTGAGTAATTAAAAAAGAGTCTTACGTGCTTACCGAACAATGTCTTGAGAGATGGTTTCTTAGGCATCTTACTCTTCTTCTTCAGTTCCGCTGCGGGAAATATTTAACAGAAGGTGGAATTGATTGAGGGTTAGGTGAAGATAGTATTCTGAATATTGATGTGTATTTTTAGTAGATGAGGAAATTTGTTAGTGGGGATGAATACTGACCAATGCCAGGGATATGATGTTCATCAACAATCTCAAGGTTTTTGAATGTATAACCAACGAAATTTACATCCTTGGATGAGATCATCTGCAAGGGTAAAAAAAGATCGATAAATATGCATTAAATTCAGTATCAGAATCAGGGTTTTCGGACAGGAAAGATGATTAAAGGCCCGACTGGTGGAGTCGCAGCCAAACGCAAACGCGGCGACTGCGTTTTCTGGCGATTCCGGGTGACATTAAAACCGTTTGGTGGAGTCGCAGTCACCCGCAAACGCCGCGAAACGCGGAATTTAAAAATCCAGAATTATGTTGCGTTACGTTCGCGTTTTGGTGCGTTTTGAATAAAATTACCAAAATAGCCTCGTATCTTTTTCTTATGTCTTCTCTCTTTCTATTATAATTTATATTAATCGTAAAAATATATATATACATATATATTTGCCAAGCGCAAGCGCAAACGCTGCGTTTCCACCAGTCAAGCCCTAAGACTATGAATAATGATTAAATACAATATGCTTAGAAACGTTCGTTAATGACAAGCATTTCGAATGAGAGTTCATATTTAACTATTTCCAGAGGGGAAAAACGGAGACACTCAGCAGTGAAGATAAAAAAATGATAGAACTCAAGCAAATGAAAAGAGAAAAGAGAAAAATTTACCTTTCTCCAAGGGCCAGCCTTTGAAGTGATTTGGCAAGAAGATGGCAGCTGCGGAGAAATTCAAATGCATGCTAACAATTAGCCTTTGTTAAACTTCGTCATTGATATAAAACTATTAGATGAAAGCTTGTTCAGTTCCATATCATTGACATTAATGCAGGTGAAAATAATATTTTGATATTTTTGTATGAATGAAACAAACATAAAGAAGTGGGCAAATCTAACCTCTTCAAACTTTTCAAAGTTCTGAGTATCCAGGTCATGTTTCACCTGTGGTATACACGGAGCATTTATCTCGTATAGTCTATCCCATTCGATTCCTCTAAACCATGGGTGCACCTTAAGAAACAAAATTTAAACATCAAAGAGTGGACATTATTTGGTAGATGAGAGAATGATGAGTAATACTTTGATTTCATGGACTCCTTTGGTTCCAAGCCTCTGTTCAACGTTGCAAAGCAGTCTTCGAATGAGATCTTTGGCCTCAACAGAGAGCTTAGCTTCTTCAGGAAATTTCAAGCAATGTTTCCAGTTTACAATCTGCGGAGATGAACTGAGCATTTGTTTCATAAATATATACAGTCTCTTCAGATCATATTATATAACACAATGTTTCAAAAAAATGGAGGAAAAACTACCAACTTGTCCTTTTTTTGAATCACAATCATCAGAATCAATGCAATACAAAATCTTGTATTGGAAGAAATTTAAATGTAACAGAAGGATATTTTTAAACCAATATTTTTGCATACCTTTCTACATGTTGCCAAAGGTTCTTCTGAATAGAATGGGGGAAACCCCACGAGCATCTCGAACATGATTGCTCCAAGGGACCACCTATAACAAATCATATTAGCATATCTAATTGTATATTTGATAGAAACAATGTAAAATGCACGGTTGCCTAACCAGTCACACTCCATTCCATATCCTCTCTTCACCAGCACTTCGGGAGCAATATAATCAGGAGTGCCCACTGTAGAATAAGCCTAAACAGCACATGAAAAGTTCATTATACAAGGTCCACATTAGAAGAAGTAAAATCACAGGGAAGAAAAAACTTCATGGAGACTAAAGCATTATAGCTATAGGATTTCTCTCTCAAGGGAAGAAATTTCGCTTTCATTTCGCCTAAATCAGAAAAGAATCATCCTCTAGGGTATGTTCTAGAACTATGCCAGGTGGAATATTGGTAGAGTAATCCTGCTGAGTCCGCTTAGGTACAGGAGGCTTGGAGAATTTATCATACTCTGCTGCAGCTCTAGTACTCTTGCCAGCTACATCTTCCTTAAGGTCTGGAAAATTTCTGCTTTCCAGGGACTTGCTCAATCCAAAATCCGATAGCTTGATATGACCATTACGAGTGATCAATAAATTATCAGGCTTTATATCCCTAGAAAATCCAAGAAGAAAATAAGGCTTAAATATCATAAGGTAGTTCATAAGCACATGTAGAAAAGTCACTATAAAAAAGGAAGACAAGAAGGACAAAAGGAAACGATAATTGACAAGGGTTGCACTACACATTCAATAGAAAGATTATGGTGTTCTCAGAATCAAATTCATATACATCATGGACAAAAGACTAACAGTTTCTAATCCTGTTGGGATTAAATAGAGATGGGGAATCCCCTTAATAACAGAACGAGAGAAAAAACCTGTGCACATAGTTATGACTGTGGATAGATTCAATTGCCAGGACTGTCTGTGCAACATAAAACCGAGCCTCATCCTCTGTCAAAATATCCTTTCGCATCAGTAGTGTCATCATGTCACCTCCAGGGAGATATTCCATTATAAGATACAAGTGTTCTTCATCTTGGAAGGAGTAGTAAAGCTTGACAATGAAAGGACTATCAACTTCTGCGAGAAGATCTCTTTCAGCTTTAACATGTTCCACCTGATGTACCACGTATTCAAGAAATTATTCTCCAGGCGAAGTAGAAGGTACCCGGAATGATGTTACACAGTTACTTCCTAGGTCACAAAGGACATATAATTCAGATTTAAAGAGATGGTTAGACAAGCATTACCTGGCCTCTCCGAAGCATCTCAGATTTCCTTAGCTTTTTCATTGCATACACGCTACCAGTAGATTTCTCTCTGCAAATTCTCACCTGTGTAGAGATTACATCAATAAATCACATAACACCACAAAAAGGATGGTTTAAGTTCAAAACGGTCGGAAAACAGCTTGTTACAAATACAGATAAGAAAAAGAAAGCAACACTAATCACTTTTGGGAGAACAAATGACTGATCATATCTAAGGGACATATAAAGACAAATAGAAGACAAGAAATTCACATAGCTAAAAGGAAAAGTTAAAAAACAAGAAAGATAACCAAAGAAGTTAAGAAAAATACCTCCCCAAAAGCACCTCTGCCTATGATGCTCAGCTGTTCAAAGTCATCAACCACCATCTTATGTCTTTGCAAACGAATATATTCCATCTCCTTTTGTTCAAAATTCTTCAATATATTCATTTTCTCTTCCACAGGGACATCAGCATCAGCTAAGTTTTTTTCCAAAATGAACCGCCTGTTTCCAAAAGCCAGCCAATATCAAAAGGTTCAATGTCAACTCATATGAAACTGAAATGAGTGTGATGAATATGATTCTTGAATCAGAACAAACATACCACGAGAAAACCTTTAGAAATCATACCATAATATTAATGTCGAGCCACAGTTAAATCAAATAATAAAATAGAAGATCCATAACTTCCAAGGAAAATTTATTCTCAAACTCCCAATATCCTCAAGATCGTATTCAAGACAACAGGAAGGATTCTGAGAGCATACCGCTCTTTTCTGTCCTGCAAACTCTTCAACTGAGCTTTGTAGTGGTTTTCAATATATTGCTTTGCTGCTGCAACTTTCTGCTTGGTAGCATTTGATGGTGCGTCATGTATGGGAGGCTTGTCGATATTCCTCACATTTGCCTCTTGTCCCTTCTTGGTAGGACTAGCTTTGTCAGTTTTCTGTTGTCGCATCTTAAACCAGCTCCTTGTGGATTCCATCGTCGCTCCAACTGAGTATAGACTCGATCTAGATCACAGTATATGCTTCATTACCATTGTGTAGACGCAAAAGCGCCAGCAGAATCAAATACACAAATCACATAAAAAGAAAGTAACATGACGACATGAATGTATTATAATCTAAACCTTGATCTAATAGCAAGAGATTGTGTAAAATCCAGAAATCAAGCGAAATCTCCAAAAACGGAAAACGTAAAACCTGAAAATTGAACCCTAGTGCTTCAAAAGAGATCTTGAAATCAATTCGAATTGCACAGAGAATTCCGACACTAAATTATTTGACACAAAAATTCGATGGAAGAGGTCCGCTGTTCATCATCACACGAAGAAACTTTCAGGATAAATTCGACCGATGATCCGTTACAACAATTATCATCGTATAACGCAAGTGAACTCTTCATTTCACTCTGTTTTACCGGAAAATAGACTGAAACTTCACTCCAAGAAATTCAATCTTCACGCACCGGTCAACAATTCAAAGAACTCTACTTACACATATATTTCTCCGTTTGTTTCTAAATTCATATAAACTCCATCATCCTACTCAAAATTCGATCAGAATCAACATAAGAACATGAGCAAATTCAAAAGTAGCATACTGCTGCGAAAACTTTGATCGCGAATCTGAGTTACTCAATTACGAAGCAAATTTCCGATGAGACTACAAACAGCTAAAACTGCCGATGAATTCGGACACAGAAAAAACACAAGTCAAAGGACAGAAAAATTCAAACTCGAATCCAACGTTAAACTTCACCGAGAATCAAAGACTTACACGAAGAACAATCCGAAAGTAGATTTTGCTTCAAGTAATCAAACTCTTCCTTGACGCAATTTCACTTATAACTGAAACGGAAAGGGGGAAAAAATCTTAAATCCCAAATGGACAATATCGATTACGGATTACGGACTAATAACGTTGGGTAAAGGGCATTTTAGTCACTCCAGCCGGTAACGCCGTTACTGTTACAGTGACATTGACTCGGGGGCGAAAAGGACGTTACCGGTAACCTGTACACCCTCAAAGGGTATCGCAACTGATACGTGTCAGTATGTATCTAGACAATTTGCCAATTAAACGTGACAGCACGATCACGGAGATGCTGACGTCATATGAGAACAACTCGCGCGCGAATTGGAGAAAACGCGTTTTTTTGGTAAGAAAAGATCGTAACCGTTCGTTCTCCGTTAACTAATCATCAGATTTTGATGGGCCGAATAAGAGCCCATTATGTTCATTGAGCCGGATCTATACACGGTTCATTAGGTCCAAATTAGATTGTAGGGTGTTAAGTGTAATTTTAGAAGGTTTGTGGGTATAATGCATAATATTGAAAAGTAAGGGTCCAAACTTAATTTATCCCTTCTTCCTCCTTTGGTTTATTTACTCTTCAGTTTTCTTTGTTTCGAATCAGACGCGGATCTGTGAGATCTAGAGAAAGAAGAAGAAGAAGAAGAAGACTACAATGGCAGCGATGGCCGCTGGACCGGATCATCTCTTCAATCTGAGGAACAACTTTTACTTGGGAGCTTACCAGGCAGCGATCAACAACAGCGAAATCCCTAATCTCTCGCCGGAGGATGCCGTCGAGCGAGACTGCCTCGTCTTCCGCTCTTACATCGCCCTCGGTAGCTATCAGGTGAGTTGAATCTCTTTCGAAATTCCTCGTTGTGATTTGATTTGATCCGTTGAGATGAGATATTGTTGTGGATTCTTTGTTTTCAGCTTGTGATCAGTGAGATCGATGAATCGGCCGCTACTCCTCTGCAGGCTGTTAAATTGCTTGCTTTGTATTTGTCGAGCCCTGAAAATAAGGTAATTCCGGAGTTTTTTTTTCTTATATCCCTTTTGGATGTGGCGTTATCAGTGGTGCATTCGCGTAGTTCCCAGACCTGGATTTGCGCAGAATTTTTAGTCAAGGTTTCAAATTTGTACATGGAACAATGATATTGAATTTGGTTATTTCGTGTAGTCTAGTAATGTGAATTGCATCCAGGTTCAGGGATCTAGTTTCCGAATTGGTTCGTCTATGGTTCTTTTCATATTATTCATGGTAAATCATTCATTCTTGATCATGCGGAGTATAATTTCCATGTAATACATGGTCCTCTGCTCGTTTAGCTCCTTGGATCTTGCAGAATATGTTTCCTAATTCTGAAATTATCTGAGTTTGTTATAAATCTCTGATGTGGTTGTATTATATGACTGAGGATTGGTCATGAAACTTTGTTGATTATTGGTTGTGTTCTTGGTCAGGAATCAACAATTTCAAGTTTGAGGGAGTGGTTGTCGGACCCAACAATAGGAAACAACGTTGTTTTGCGATTGATTGCTGGTATCATATTCATGCACGAGGAAGACTATAATGAGGCCCTGAAGCACACCCATGCTGGAGGGACAATGGAACTGTAAGCTTTTGAATTTGCTTTGACGATACAGTGTTTACGTAACGCCTGTTTTTCATGGATTATCTCTGTTGTTTCCATCCAACTCGATCAAAATGCATATGCTGAGATCGTTTTTTGTAATCATTTGTGGTGGTTTCCCTTTGAAGCCCTTGCCTTTTTCTTACACTAAGATTGCTTATTGTTCCTGCAATTGTAGGCATGCATTGAATGTGCAGATATTCATTAAGATGCACAGATCTGATTATGCTGAGAAGCAGCTGAGAGTGATGCAACAGACCGATGAAGATCACACTCTCACTCAACTTGCGAATGCCTGGTTGGACCTGGCCGTGGTACGTTATGATATATCCATTTCTTTTGAGACTGATTTATATTCCTATATACCTAAGCTGTATTTGATTTCAGGGTGGTTCCAAGATACAAGAAGCTTATCTCATTTTCCAGGATTTCTCTGAGAAATACCCGATGACTTGTTTGATCTTGAACGGCAAGGCAGTTTGTTGTATGCATATGGGTAACTTTGAAGAAGCTGAAACACTATTGCTTGAGGCACTCAACAAGGCAAGTAAAAACTTTTTTACTTCTCTTCTGATTTTACTAAGAACCCAAAGGTTAACATTGATGATCTGTTGCTAAACTCTTGCACTGCATTCGAATTCTTGATCATTTGGACCGGTAAACTTAGTTGATAAAGCTTAAATTCTCTCAAGTTCACTGATGAGATGAATGTCCGAACCCCTCTTTCCACTATCGAACTTGAATTTATTCGATCAATTCTGAAAAAGACGGAACTTGAAGAGATATTTGCAATGAATGCAGGATGCTAAAGATCCCGAAACTCTTGCCAACCTTGTAGTTTGCAGCCTTCATGTGGGGAAATCATCATCGCGTTACCTTAGGTAAATTTCGGATTAACGCTACAAATTCAATCCCTTGGAACCGAAATATGTGCGAATCAGTACGAATATTGAATCCTTGTTTTGCAGCCAACTGAAACTTTCGCACCCGGATCACGTGCTCGTGAAGCGTGCAGCGTCAGCGGAAGATAACTTTGAAAGAGCGCTTCAATCGGTCGCGTAAAGACTTATAAAATCGAATGTTTCAAAAAAATGGATACAAAAGTGTTACCACCTGAAAACCACTTCAATACCTATTTTACTGATGTTTGGTAAACCCTAGCAGAACATTATCCATGGAGATATCAGTATATTGATCAGATTTTGCCTTTTAAATGTGTTTTTTTATTTTACATGTACTTTCATTACTTTTGGACATTAATCTATCGTTCGTTCATCTCCAGTTTAATGTTTTTTTTTCAATATAATAAATCAGGGGTAGACATTTCGGTTCGGTTATATAAAACCGAATCAAACTGAATTATATTATGATTATTTAGTTTGATTCGGGGGGAGATAAAATAACCGATCAGATATGAAAATTAAAAATTCAAATAGATTCGGTTCGGTTATTAATCGAATAATCGGTTATCGGTGATATAAAAATAAAAAAATATATAAACAAATGAAATTTATTAAATGAATATTTATCTAATATAATTAATAAATAAAATTAAATACAAATTTAAATAATATTATATTATATTATGTTTTTAAAATGTATGAATTATTTGAAATATTTCGAATAATATCATTTATTTGTAATTTTATGTGATAAAATATTGGGAAAACAACATATTTCCCTCTGAATTTTACCACTTTAATCCTATTCTCCCTTGAACTTTTCTGCTCATCTTATTTCCCCCTAAACTATCACTACTCATCTTATTCCCCCTGAACTTAAAAAATGCATCCTATTCCCCCTCCCTTAATTTTCTGTTAATTTTTCTGTTTCAAAAATATTTAACGAAAAATTAACAGAAAATTAACGGAAGGGGGAATAGGATGAATTTTTAAAGTTTAGGGGGAATATGATGAGTAGTGATAGTTTAGGGGAATAGGATGAGCAGGAAAGTTCAGGGGAATAGGATTAAAGTGGTAAAGTTCAAGAAGAATAGGCTGTTTTCCCTAAAATATTTGATAAAATCGAAAATAATCGAATAATAACCGAACAGTTGTACAATCAAATCGATCCGTTGTACAACCAAATCGATATTTTATTGATATTTAATATAATCGAACCGTTATACAACCAAATCGATCCGATTTAAATTCAGTTATTGTTTTTTAAGACCCAAATAATCCGTATTCATTATTTCCGATCGAATTCCAAAATGGTCAGACCTATAATAAACCATTCATCCTTCCTCGGACATATTTAATTTAATTATAGAGTTATAGAGTTGGAGAAGCTGTGTTATTATTAGACTATAATATATATATATATATATATATATAAATTATATATGTTCCAAATACAACATATAATCCTAAAAGAAATAGCCTATCAAAGCCATTACAAAATGAATATCAATTAGAGTAAATCAATCAAAACCCTCATTCCCATCTCCAATCATCTACCAGTAGAATCACTAATCTTCTTCATCATATCGTCAGTACGCTGAGACGGAGGACGATAAGGTCGACGATACATAGCCATAGCCATGGCGGTGCAGCTTCTGCCATTTCCACGCGATCCCCAAACTCTCTTGAAGATTCGTATAACGAGCCGTCCAGTTCAGTTCTTGCCTAATCTTACTCGGGTCGCTGTATACTTCAGCGTAATCCCCAGGCCGTCTCGGCAAATAATCGATCTTTATGTCAACTCCCGTCGCCTTCTTGCACGCCTCTACAAACTCCTTAACCGATTTACCTGAATATGTAAAAAGAGATTCTTTTTCAAATTCATGAAACTAAGTAAAAAGTTACACGTGTTTAACAACTTCGTACATACCTTGTCCCGTCCCAACGTTAAAGATTCCAACTTTACGGGGTTTCGCCTTTTCGAGAGCCTTAACATGAGCATCCACCAAATCCGTTACATCGATGTAATCCCGAATACACGTGCCATCAGTCGTTTTGTAGTCTGTACCTTTAATCTGTACATCAACGAAAAGCTCGTGATTGGACGAGACTTAACACTTCTGAAGCATGTAGGAGTGGGCACGGGTGGAATACTCGGAGATTTTATAGTCCGATATTTTGTAATTGAACTCGAACCCGTGACACGCGGATATCGATTTTTGGATACCCGAAAAATTGGACGGATACCCACAAATAATTTAAAATATTAATAGTATATATTGGTCCGGATTCAGGTGCCCCCATCCATTGACCCGACTTATGTCAAGCATAATCCTAGCAGCATTTTCGTAATTATCACAAAAAACTTAGGGTATTCTTGTAAATAAATATATATACTCGACTACCCGTATACGAAAGTAAAAAACATAAACCCAAATTTGGGGGTTTTATAGTTATACTAATTAGGTCTGGCCATTTCGGATTTCGGTTTGGATATAATGGGTACGGATTATTCGGGTTTTAAAAAACAATAACTGAATTTAAATCGGTTCGGTCCGTTTGTACAACAGTTCGATTATATCAATAAAAAATTGTAACCAAAGTAAAACCCGAACTCTACTTTGTTCCATTATTATTCGATTATTTCGATTTTTCCAAGTATTTTATTATATAAAATTACAAATAAATGATATTATTCGGAATATTTTAAATAATTCATATATTGAAAAAATATAATGTAATATATTATTACTTAAATTTGATATTTAATTTAAATTATTAATTAAAATAGATAAATATTCATTTGATAACTATCATTTATCTATATATTTTTTATATTTTTATATAACTAATAAGTTATCCATAATTATTCAGTTAATAAGCGAATCAAACCAAATATATTCGGTTTTTTAACTTTCATATTCGATCGGTTATTTTATCTACACCCGAACCGAACCGAATGACCATAATTCGGTTCAGTTTGGTTCGATTTTATATAACCGAACCGAAATGTCCACCCATAACACTAACCGGATCCGAACGTCAACCCGCGAGTTCAAATACCCTTTTCTTGGGATTGAGACAGATTTCGGATCGAGTGATGTGATGTAACAGGTAAGGTACATATTGCTCAACTGTACCTGCAAGCCCGGGATGATGCCTCGGGCAGCGTCGAAGCAAGCACCGGATATCCGTCCATGCTCTCTCAATTCCGGCCTCGGGGCTTCACCGAGTCTACCCTCGGGATCAGACCCGATTACATTGAAATATCTAGCAATGGATAACGAAAGAAATCTCATCAAACTCGAGAGTGGAATAACAACATATTCAACCAAACCAAAACTCGAATGGACAAACCTTAAGATCATAACAGCCATGTCTGAATTTTTCGAGAAATCCAAGATTATATCTTCTGCCATCTTTTTAGCCTTTCCATATGGATTAATGGGTACCTAAAATGGATGTTCTTTACACAGTTAAACCTAACGGTAATGAAATGTAATCGAAAAAATTTCGACTTTTACCTGCGGAGTATCTTCTGTAATTGGCATCTTTTCAGGCTCCCCGTACGTTGCACATGTACTCGAATAAATCAAAGTCTTTACGCCGTGAATAGCCATCGCTTCCAATACCACCAATGTATTTGATGTAATGTTGTGATAATACCTGTAACGTAACGGTAATAACCAAAGAAAATGCGATCGTTACTAATGGATTAACGTTTTAATACCGAGAAAGATCATTTGTTTTGTATCTCACTTGAGAGGATCTTGTGTGCTTTCTCCAACATAAGCAACAGCAGCAAAATGCATCACAGCATCAAATGCATTTTCCGAAAATATTCTGTTGACCTGAAAATTTTCGATTAAAGAAACCAACTTGCTGAAAAATTCATTCGTATATTTTATTGAAATTGCATCGATATTGAAAAAGGATACAGCTTTTGAATCTCCAAGATCAGCGTAAATAAATTGAAGCCTTCCAGATTCAGGAAACATTTCTTGCAAAATCTTGACCGCGCCAATATTTCCGCGTGAAAGATTGTCCTGCCAAAGAGAAAAGAGATTTTCGTTTACGACATCACAAGAAAGGAAAGGAATTTAAAATCCTTTCGAGGCAAAAGAAATACCACGATAGTCACACGGTATGAATCTTTCAGTAGGCGTAAAGCTGCGTGTGATCCGATATATCCAGCACCACCCGTGACTAGAACATGAGTCACCCCTGGTTCGTGTATAGAGAACTGGAGATTCACAAAACAAAGAACAATCAATCAATCAATCAATCTTAAACCCTCGTAACGCCTTTGTTAACCGTACCAAAAACAAAGAACAATCGATCAAATCTTAAACCCTCGTAGCGCCTTTATTAATCGTACCAAAAACAAACATTCAATCAATCTTAAACCCTCGTGGAACAATCAATTAAATCTTAAACCCTCGTGTTCTTTTCGTGGCGCCTTTGTAAACCGTACCAAACTTACAAAGTTACAAAATTGAAATCGTGTATCGAGGATTTTGGAAATTACCACACTCGGGGTATTGAATGTGGGGGACTGCTTGAGCATGAAAATGCAGAGAGCAGTAAGGGAAGCGGTCAAAAGAATCTTCCCTAAGTAATTGTTTTTCCTTTTTGGGTCTGCATAATCCAGTCCTACAGTCCCAAAACCACCAAGATCTGTGAATTTTACGCATCAAAATTAGAATAATCAGTGGTGAAAACAACAAAAGCTTCAATCTTTGATGAAACTATCAAAACCCTAAAAGCTTCAACTTTGATAAAGCTATCAAAACCCTAGAAGAAAGCTTCAATCTTTGATGAAACTCTATCAAAACCCTAGAAAGCTTCAAATTGATGAAACTCTATCAAAACCCTAGAAGAAAGCTTCAATCTTTGATGAAACTCTATCAAAACCCTAGAAAGCTTCAAACTTTGTTTGATGAAACTATCAAAACCCTAGAAGAAAGCTTCAAACTTTGTTTGATGAAACTCTATCAAAACCCTAGAAGAAAGCTTCAAACTTTGTTTGATGAAACTCTATCAAAACCCTAGAAAGCTTCCAACTTTGATGAAACTATCAAAACCCTAAAAAGCTTCAACTTTGATCTTCAACTTTGATGAAACTATCTAAACCCTAGAAAGCTTCCAACTTTGATGAAACTCTATCAAAACCCTAAAAAGCTTCAAGTTTCTATCAACAGAGCCCTGAAATTGATACACTCACAGTGAGTAGTCATTCCTCACTTCTACATGCTACATTGAGATGAACATCAAAAGCTTCAATCTTTGAAAATATATTTCGTCTATTTGAAGTCTATTGCATGAAGAACTGATGTAATGAAGAACTAACTCACCTCCAAGAGACATAGATCTGTTATGCCTCCCTTGGCTTCTTGATCTGGCAAAATTCAACATTGTGAATGATCCAATGATCAGACACGCCTAATTAGCTGCGAAAACACAAAAAAAAATAAAGATTAAAACCCCCAAAAAATGTTTTAATTCAAATATGAATTGATCTGTAAAACCTTCAGACAGTAAAAATTCATTAAAATAACTATAAGTTTACAGGTGGGCCCTGTGGAATACTTATTGAGGAAAAGGGAACAGAATAAGCCAGCAGAGAAAAAAGTAGGAGGGAAATGGTAAAGGACATTGATGAACATGCACCTGAAGATTTTCCTGAGAAAACAACGAAAGAAAATAAAAAGGACCATGATGATCACTTTCCCGGAAAATGAAATCAAAAGATTCGAAATTCCCGGAAAACTACTCCGGATGTAAAACATTATTAGAAGGAAAAAAACACAAGATTTGGATACTCATGTCGGAGCATGTCGGTTCCCACAGACAGAAAAAAAAAGACAATGCAAAATGATTACAGAAAAAAAAACGAAATTCAGAAGGCAAGATCCGAAACCCACAAACAGCAGAAAACAGAAAACCCTAGGAGAGAGAATGAGTGGAAGAATCGGAAACTTAGAACAAAAGATGAAGCCGTTTTTTGGTAACAGATAAACAAAAAACGCCATAACCAACGAAGGAAAAAAAAAGTACCTGAAGAAGAAAACAAGAGAGGCATTAATGGTGGCTTAAACTACAAAGCCCAAGAACACGAGAGAAACCCCTTTACACTCTTCTTCTCAACGGGTCTCTGATGAAGAATAAACTGAATTTGGGAAGAAATGAAACGACCCACCAGAAATCTACAGAACCCAAGATGATCGAAAACGTGATGGATACAGAGAGAGAGAGAGAGAGAGAGGTTGATTTTTCTCGTTTGTTTAATTCTGTATAGAGAAAAGATTCAATTTTCAGTTTTATATGAAGGAATTAAAGTCAGAAAGAGGGAAAAAAACGTACGATGGCAAAAAAGGGAGAGGAATGAGTAAAGAATGGCAAGTTCCTGTAATGGCGAAGAGAGAGAGAGAGAGAGAGAGAGATGCAATTTCTCTGTTAAGATGTCGAAGTGAAGAAAAGGTTCTTACAAATATTTAAAAAAGAGGTTAATAATTAAAAAATAATAATTTGACTTTTCCTGCAGCTTTTTCTTTTATTTCTTTTGATATAAGCGTGACAAGTAGCCAGAAATAGAATGATGGACCAATGCATAAAATTAAATTAATCTAATTGCCCTCAAGCTTTTTAATTTATCATAAACATAATT
Organism: Gynandropsis gynandra; assembly: GCA_036759665.1. Classification (NCBI taxonomy): domain Eukaryota; kingdom Viridiplantae; phylum Streptophyta; class Magnoliopsida; order Brassicales; family Cleomaceae; genus Gynandropsis; species Gynandropsis gynandra. Next base: position 1,251,223 of record CM071866.1, on the reverse strand, counting down.
AATATCATATAAAATTATTGTATTAGATCCAATTTAAACTCATTTTTTTATGGAAATTCATTTTTACATCTTCACATTCAGGTGACCTTGTATTATAATTTCTATATTATTAGAAAAAAAGTTACTATTATTATTTTTTTGTTGGGTATATTTAATTTTATCATCAAGTACCAAGAACCGGTGATAACGTGACATTTTTCAATCGTGAAGCGGTGAAAGGAAGGGGACGCAACGCGGAGTCCCAGTCGCTGCGCGTCGCGACGACCTCCGTGCTGACATGTCGGCTAATTTGTAACGTGGGACCCATTCGGCACTTTTTCAAAATCTAATTTGGAGTGATGACAAATATTATTATTGTTGGAAAAATAATAATAACAAGGAACAAACCTAAATAAATGTTTTTAATAAAATTAAATATTTTAATATTTTATAAAATTTCTAAACTATATTTTTTAAACAAAAACTATAAAAATCTGTGTATAGTTTAGCGGTTTTTTATAAAGTTAAAAATAGAAATTTTAATTTTATTAAAAGTCATTTTTTTACGATTTTTTGTTTGTTTCTAATAAAAAGTACTATAAATATTTATATATATAGAAATTTGTATTTTTAATATTGAAGTGGGAAACGTATTTGTGAATAAAACAACTATATTTTCATTTGATCTAATATAATAAATATCAATTTCATTCTTTTTCTCAAATTCTTTTGTATATGAGAAAAATTTAGGAGGGATATATGTTTCGTCCAATCGCTTTCGACGTATCCTTCTTTTGTTTGGGCAACACATGTTGTATTATCTTCATATAATATTGTCGGATCGATATTAGCAAATAATCCACGTGTTTCTTGTATATGTCGAGTTATAGCTCCGAGCCATACACATTCTCTAGTTGTTTCATGGAGTGCAATGATTTCAGCGTGATTTGAAGATGTTGTAACTAATGTTTGCTTCTTAGAACGTCATGATACTATTGTACCTCCAATTGGGAAAACATATACGGTTTGTGATCTGATTTTATGAGGATCTGTTAAATAACTTGCATATGTAAAAACTGATCAACTCATATTTGGAATCTCTAGGATAAAATAATCATAAATCAATTGTCCTTTGTAAATATCGAAAGATATATTTAATCCTTATACACTGATAATATGTAGAGGAAAAACTATATCGTGACAAGAGATTAGTAGCAAATGTTATATCAGGACAAGTGCAATTTGCTATCTACAAGAAAGTCGCTATTGCACTCATATATGATACTTCCAGTCCAAGTATATCTTCATTTTTTTCACAAGGACGAAATGTATCATTTTCAACATTTAAAGATCTACATACCATTAATGGATTTGCTTTATCCATGTTAAAGTGTTTTAATACTCTCTTTGTATAATTTGATTGATGTACGATCATACCACTCATTAGATGTTCTATCTGTAAACCAAGACAAAACTTTGTTTTTCCAAGAGTTTTCATTTTAATTTCACCTTTCAGATAATTTTGAACATTTTGAATATCTTTTTAGGTCCCAATTATATTCAGGTAATCAACATAAACAACTATAATCACAAATTCATTTCATGTTTTCTGAATTAATACACAATGACAAATAGGGTATTCACAAATCTCATTTTTAATAAATAGTCACTTAGACGACCGTACCACATACGTTCATATTATTTTAACCCATATAAAGAATATTGCAGTTTGATTGCACACGTTTCTGTAGGCTTTGAGTTTGATGTTTCCAATATTCTTAATCCTTGAGTAATTTTCATGTATGTATCATTATCCAAAGATCCATATAGATATGTCACAACTACATCCATAAGGTACATATCTAAATTTTTGAATGCACTTAAACTCATCAAGTATCTAAATGTGATTGCATCCATAACAGGGGAATATGTTTCCTCATAATCAATTCCAGGTCTCTCAGAAAACCCTTGTGCGACAAGATGTGTCTTATATCTTGTGACCTCATTGTTTTCATTTATCTTTTACACAAAATCAAATTGTATCCACCTGGTTTAAAACCATTAGGAGTTTGAACGATGAGTCCAAAACTTTTCTTTTACTCAATGAGTCTAATTCTATTTGCATGGCTTCTTTTTCATTTTATCCAATCATGCCTCTTTTGATATTTTGACATTGACATTGGTTCTAGATCTTCGTTATCATTTTCAATTTTCTTGGATATAAAGAATGAGAATATTTCATCATTATCATTTATTTCATCTCTTCGTATGATTTTTTGTTATAGATATGGAAATCTCATTATTCTCTATATGCTCATGATTATTTTCATCACTTTCATATTTAAGATCATTTTTTATTTATTTATTTATTTTAGAATGTTCTCTATGATTTGAGAATTAATATCTTTATCAAACTTGTTTCTTTTTTAGGATTTTTATTTTTAGAATCAAATGGTATTTCACGTTTTAATCGTGTTGTAGACTCATTTGAAGTTTTTTCATCCGCATGATCTTTTGGTATTTTTATACGAGTAGGTGCATTTACAATCGATATATATGATTTTTTTAACTCGTGTTGTATCATTTAACCTATCTAGAAGTTTATTTGCAATCTTTTGTCAATGAATGATCTTTTGCACTTCCATATTGCATTGTTTTTTTGGAGGATCAAGATATAACAATTATTATATTTTTCATGTTAAATCTTGTAAAGCTTATTTTATTCTTCCTCCTAAAGCTGGAAATTCATTCTCATTAAAATGACAAACAACAAAACGAGTTGTGAACATATTACATGTTTGTAGTTCAAGATATCTAATGATAGGTGGTGAATTATATCCAACATAAATTCCCAATCTTCGTTGTGGACCCATTTTTATCTGTTGCGGAGAAGCAATCAGAACATATACCGTACAACCAAATACTCGAAGATGAAATATATTTGGTTTTTGACCATTTGCTAATTGCATTGGAGAATATTTATGATAAGCACTTCGCCTTATTTAAATTAATACTGCAACATGTATAATGGTGTGTCCCTAAGCAGAAATTGGAAGTTTTGTTCTCATTAGTAATGGTCGAGCAATGAGTTGGAGACGTTTAATTAACGGCTCAACCATACCATTTTGTATATGAACATATGGTAAGAGATGTTCAATCTCAATTCCAATCAATGTATAATAATCATTGAAAGCTTGGAAAGTGAATTCACCAACATTATCAAGCCTTGTATTTTTAATCACTACAAAAAACACGGAATTTCCAACGGATGGGGCAACGGATCCGTCCGTTGGAAACTTTTACCAACGGATTACAACGGATGTGAGGAAATTGCAACGGGCAGAGATCCGTTGCATATCCGTTGTAAATTTAAACGGAGTTGTAACGGAAAAACTCCGTTAGACATGTCGTTGGAAATCCGTCACAAAATTTAACGGATGGCAACGGACAACATCCGTTGGCAACGCCCGTTGGAATCTCCGTTAGAAGGAGTTCTAACGGTCGTCCGTTGCACTTTCTAACGGATAGCCGTTAGAAATAGCAACTGATAACCGTTGATTTTGTGAATTTCGAGGGCACCAGTTTAAATAATTTCACGTGAACCTGCAACGGCTTGCAACGGATAGCCGTTGGAACATAAACTATTTAGATCTTACCAACAACAACAAAAACATTTTCGAAAAAATGTCGTCGTCTTCGAATCGAAATATATATATAGATCAAGGGAGTGGATTTATAGAAGAAAAGATCCTGTAACCGAAGAGATTACGCAAGAATTCTTACACGGATTAGAGCAATTCATGAGTTTCGCATCGATGCAGTCTTT
>CM071866.1:1207809-1245388 GCA_036759665.1 Gynandropsis gynandra | reverse complement strand
CACCACCACCATATCGTCCTCTGTCACCAGTATCGGCACCGCCGATATTTGTTGACGAGGACGATATGGTTGATATAGATGCCTTGATCGATGATTTCGATGGGCGTCCAACCCTTCCGATCATCGATCCCGAACGTTCTCCTGGAACGTTTTGGTAATGTTATTGTAATTGTTCTGCATTTCATTTAAATTGCGTAAATATTACTAACTTTATATTTTGTTATGCAGGTTTGATGAGAGTGATGTCTTAAGACACACTGATAACAACATGATTTGGGGATCGATGCAAGACGATCTCTTTTACTCCTGGCAAGTTACGCCAGAAGTTGTGCGCCAGCGATGGTGGCGCACTTTTGTGGTAAGTTTTTTTAAAATTATATTTGAATTTTATAATTACATATATATTTGAAAACTACTAATAATATAACTTTTTTTGCAGCGTTCATACAGATGGCGCCGAATTCATACAACGCGCATCTTCACTGCATGGGTGCGCGATATACAGATTCGGTTGCGCATCATGATGAATGGTGCGAAGCGGAACTACTACGCCAACAACAGCAGACCGAAATGGGCAACCGAAACGGTCTTCAACAAATTGATTGAGCATTGGGAGTCCGCATCATTCAAGGCCAAGAGCGAGAAGGCTAAACAAAATCGCTACGGTGAGAAGGTTCCCGGAGATGGTCCCCATCGCCATACTTCGGGATCAAAATCATTCGCGAAAAGAAAAAAAGAATTGGTAAATTTTAAATTATTAAGATTTTTTATTCATTTAAATATTTATCTAACAAAAATTTTTTATATTGTAGACGCAACGGATGGGAAGAGAACCGACTCTTCTTGAAGTGGTATTAGAAACCCACGCAAAGAAGAAGTCGGTTGTCGGCGAAGAGGCCGAAGAACCGGAACTCATCGATCCTCGAGCGGCCCGTCCGTTACAAATTGTAACGGATGCCCGTCGGAAATTTACATTCCCGATGCGATTACGGCTAAATGACGGCTCGTCTGCCTTTCCAACGGGCATCCGTTACAATTTGTAACGGATGCCCGTTGGGAATCTGAAACGTCACGTCAATTTAATGTCTCCGTTACAATGACGCATGTTTCCAACGGTCATCCGTTGCAATTTGTAACGGATTCCCGTTGGAAATTTCGATATATATATGTTGCGACGGATTTTTTCTTATTTCAACGACAAACAAATCCAGAAATCTCAAACACTACCAAAACTTACAAAAATGAGAAGACGTTTTATAGGAAGCGAGGGAATGTACCAAGACAAAACTTTGTTTGTCCAAGGTATTTCATTTCAAATTCCTCTTTCAAATAATTTCAAGCATTTTCAATCTCTTTTTTTCAATCTCCTTTGAGATTCCAATTATATTCGGATCATCAATATAAACAGATATAATCACAAATGCACTTGTTGTTTTCTGAATAAATAAACAAAGAAACATATGGTTATTCACAAATCCCCTATTAATAGATATTCACTTAGACGATTGTACCACATATGTCCAGATTGTTTCAACACATATAAAGATCGTTGCAATTTGATTGCACATATTTGTTTAGGCTTTGAGTTTGATGTTTCCGACATTCTTAATCCTTGAGGGATTTCATGTATATATCATTATCCAAAGATCTATATAGATATGCCACAACTACATCCATAAATATATATTTTAATTTTTGGATGTAGTTAAACTCATCAAGTATCCAAATACTTTTCTTTTATTCAATGAGTCTAATTATATTTGCATGGCTTCTTTTCATTTTATCTAATCATGTCTCTTTTGACATTTTGATACTGACATTGGTTCTGGATCTTCATTATCATTTTCAATTTTCTTGGATATGGAGAATGAGAATATTCCATCATTATCATTAATTTCATCTCTTTTTATGATTTTTTCATCAGAGATATAGTTAATGGAAATCTCATTATTCTCTATATGCTCATGATTATTTTCATCACTTTCATTATGAAGATCATCTTACTCATTTGTTTCTTTTGGAATGTTCTCTATGATTTAAGAACTAATACCCTTATCAAACTTCTTTATTTTTTAAGGATTTTTATCTTTAGAACCAAGTTGTCTTCCACACTTTAACTGTGTTGTAGACTCATTTGAATGTTTTTAACTCGTATGACCTTTTGGTATTTCTATACGAGCAGGTGCATTTGCAGCCAATATATATGATTTTTGTAACCTGTGATGGATGGTGAACCCATCTGGAAGTTGATTTGCAATATTCTGCAGATGTATGATCTTTTGCACTTCCAAATTGTATTTTTTAGGAGGATCAAGATATAACAATGATTATGTTTTCCATGTTAAATCTTGTGAGGCTTGTTTTATTCCTCCTCCTAATGCTGGAAATTCATTCTCATTAAAATGACAATAAGCAAAACGAGCTGTGAACATGTCACCCGTTTGTAGTTCAAGATATCTAATGATGGATGGTGAATTATATCCAACATAAATTCTCAATCTTTGTTGTGGGCCCATTTTTGTCCATTGCGGAGGAGCAATCGGAATATATACTGCACAACCAAATATTCGAAGATGAGATATATATGGTTCCTAACCATTTGCTAATTGCAATGGAGAATATTTTTATAAGCACTTGACCTTATTTGAATTAGTGCTGCAACATGTAAAATGGCATGTCTCGAGGCATAAACTGGGAGTTTTGTTCTCATTAATAATGTTCGAGCAATGAGTTGGAGACGTTTAATCAACGACTCAACCATACAATTTTGTGTATGAACATGTGGTACGAGATGTTCAATATCAATTCCTGTATAATTATAATAATCATTGAAAGCTTGGAAAGTGAATTCACCAACATTATCAAGCCTTGTATTCTTAATAGAGTAATCGGAGAACCGTAATTTTGAGGATTTTTGGCGATTTCCAACGGATTCGTCCGTTGGAAATCGCCAGTTTTTTTGTAGTGAATAGAGTAATCGGAGAACTAAGCTCGTAATTTTGTTATCTGAGCAAGAAACCTCGTAAACGCAATATTAGGGGTTGATAATAGAAAAATATGTGACCATCTGCTTGAAGCATCGATCAATATCATAAAGTATCGAAATGGTGCACTTTGTAGATGAATTAGTCCACATATATCCCCATGTCTTCATTTTAAAAACGATGGTGATTCATGCCTAATTTTGATTGGTGATAGTCTTATTATCAATTTTCCTTGAGAACAAACAGTACATATGATCTCATGAGATTGAAATATTTTCTCATTTTTTAATGGATGACCAATGGAGTTTTCAACGATTCTCCGCATCATTAGTGAACTAGGGTGATCTAGTCGATCATGCCAAATCTTAAACACATCTTTATATTTTTGTTAAAGGTGACATATGATTCAACCACTCTTATCTTTGTGAAATATAATTCAGACGTAAAACTGGTAATTTTCCCATAATATGTTTCTTTCTAGGAATCATTATCGTGATATAAAGATATTCATAATTTTCATTATTCATGGTTCAACATGATAGCCATTTTGTGGAATATCTTTGAAACTCGATAAGTTTATTTGAGATTGTAGAGAGAATAATGCATCTTGTATACTGAATTGTTTTCCTTCCGAACATTATAAAATTTGTTTCTCCACATCCATCGATTATTTTTGCATTTCTAGATATCGTATTGACACTGGATTCATGTATTTTCAACTTGGAGAAATACTTTTTATCTTTTAATATTCTACGAGTTGTAGCATAATCCGCTAAATATATATCTCTATCATTCATAGTTGATTGTAACATATTCGATATTACTTTGATCCGATAAAGATATTGACAAACCTAAAAAATATGAAACTAAAGTTGCATATAACAGTTTAACAAAAAAAAAATTTAAAAATAATCTAGTGAAACTTTATGTCGAAATCTTTTCATATTTTATCATTTTAAATTTTATTAGTAAAATATGCGATGTTCATTCGTTTCATAGAGTGGTGCAAACCCAATGAGACGAGCATGATAATTTTTCATTAGTAGCTCGTTTTATTAATCTCCAACAAGGAGAATTTGTAATGATTTGCGACAGATTTTGAAAACCTTTGCTCGATATTGACATTATCAGCATGTAGTTTCGATACTATATTCTCCACTTTATCATAATCACTTATAGTTCCATTTTGGAGATTATTTCAAACATCGCAAAATAATATTCGTCCACAGACTTGTAATATTGGAATCTCATATTTAGTCAATGACTATTTGTCTATGAGATCACATATTTTTTTATCGAATTTATCTTTAAGAGACTTCCATAAATTTATGAGATTTTTTAAAGATATTCATTGTTTAGATCATAGACAATATTGATATGGAAAGATCATGACTTTTATTTTCTTCTTTAGAGAAATTATTATCTTTATCAATTGTGTCAATGAGTTTTTTGCCTTTCGGATGCATTTTAGTATCAAATGTCCATGTCATAATTTTCTCCTGAAATATCAAGTGTCATGATATGAGATTTAACAAATCCGACATAATAATTATATTTAAACAGATTCAAATTATTTATTATCATAATATTTTTAGAATATGATATTAAATAAAATAAATAAATAATTAAATAAAATAAAAAAATTAAATTATAATATAATATTAAATAACATAAAGAAATAAAATAAATAATTAGGTGACATAACTTCCTTTATAAAAATAAACATAAGATAAATAGAAAAATATTAAAGTATTACCTCGTAATCGATCTTATTAATTATATAATATTAAACATGGATTTTATTTTCGTTATTCATTCTATAATGTTTGATATATAATCCATGATGTATTATATTTAGTCCATGATGTCTGAATTTCAGTCCAGGATGTCCAATAATCAGTTTAGGATGTATGGTATTCAATTCATGATATTCAGTTTATTACGTACGGTATTATGTCCATGATGTTCATCTATATATTTTCTAAATCGAGTCCAAAATGAAAACTAAAATTGATTGAAAATAAAATAAATAAATTTAAAGAAATTTTTTTACGGTAAATTTTTTACTGCGCAATTTCTTTTACTGTGTAAATTTTTATGGTGTCAAATATATGGTTTTTATTTTTAGTTTATTAAAAGTGTTTGTGTTTATAACATGTTGAAAAAAAAACAAATATTGTATATATATATATATGTATAGATACATGCTATAGATTTATGTATGTACATATTATAAATATATTTGTATATGTAAAATACATATATATATATATATAGATGTTAATAACATGATATATGATCGAAATAAAATAAATGGTATTTTTTTCTTCATTCGTATAAATATATTTATTAAAAACTATTTTTGTTGTATATACATAATATAATATGCATAATATATTTATATATGATATATCTAATGAAAAATGATAGAAAATTTACTTAGATTTTGAAAAAGAGATAGTACGAGAGAATAAGAAAAGTTTTGGAGTTTGTAAATTGTATATTGAAATGAACGATTATATTGTTTAATGAATATAGCTCTTCAATTTAAAAAATCATAAATTTACTATAACCCTTCACAAAAAAATCATAAATTCAATATAACTCTCTATAAAAAACTTTCACAATTTTATATAATTATATTTTCATTATAAATAATAATAATCATTTCATTATTCCCATTATTTGTAAAAGTATTCAATTTCGGATTTTATCTATTAATTTCAATAGTTAGAAAACTTTGTGGTAAAATAATACACTTAAAAAAATTAGATATTTTTTTCAAATTATATACTAGTTGTAAATTAGAATTTTTCGTCTTAATTTGTTCTTTGTGGTGATTTAGGCCTTAATTTTTTAATAAATGTGGAAAATATATTTGACACGAAAATGTTATATTACATTGATAATTGATAAAGGCTTTGAATGATGATATTAATTTAACAATAAATTTCGACCGTTGTGGTTAGTTTATGCAACTAAAAATATCGATTTTGTAAACAGAAAATCTCAAACGTGGAGATCGAAATATTATATATACATACATATATATATATCACATCACGAAGTACAACTTTGTTTCGCTAAATCCGACCTAATATGTCGTACATTTATTTTGGGACTAATTCCAATGATATTGGACGGAAATTTACAATATTTATTCGAAAACCTAAAACAAAAAATTAATGATACAAAACAAAAATAATATTAAAATATTTTACAATTTTATTGATCCATTATGTGGATGTAAGATTATGGGTTGTGTATAACTAAACAGATGTGTAATACAATACAATATATAGAAATTAATTATACATTCATTCCATATTATTCGAATTTAATTCAAATGCCAGAAGCAGAATGGGAAAAAAATCGAAAATGGCTAAAAACGAAAAAGAAAAAAGAGAAATGTCAGAAGTGGGACCCAGTAAAGATGAAGATCCCATGAGGAAAAGACACGTACGTGTTATAGTATTTAAATGTCTGAAACGACATCGTACGATGCGAAACCTCACTAAATGCTCCTGTTTCCTTCTTTGTCGGTAAATAAATACAAAAGACAACTTCTATTCAACGGGAATTTTTTTACAACCATATAAAAAGAATTTAACTGCGAAAATCTGGAAAATGAAGTGTAATTTATTAGGTGCATATTGAGTAAAGTCTATGAGTAGTATGATTTCGATTAAAAATGCATTATTTTAGATAGATTTTACATTATATATAATAAATGTTTGAATTTATTACACTCGAATTGAATATTCATCTATATTTTTCAATTATACTTTTAATTGGGATGAAATCTTTTTATTCGAAAAAAAATCTCATAAAATATGTATAAAATTATTTCAAAATAGCATATGAATTGCTTTTTTAGATTCTTTATACACTGAATTTATAGTATTATTTTATAATAATATAAAAATTATGTTTATTAGGTCAAAATTAATTTATACATATAATATACTTATAGTATTATTTTATAATAATATAAAAATTATGTTTATTAGGTCAAAATTAATTTATAAATATAATATACATGATTTACATTAATTAGTCAATTTTAATGTAATGATTATAGTTTATCTATATTTTTATATTTTTATGAAAATGAAATGATAAATTATATATATATATAAATAAACAAATAGAAAAAATTAGTTAGTATTTAGTTTTAATATTTTAAAATATATTCATTTATTTTAAATCATTTTCTATAATTTGTATTTTGTACACTTACATATATTCTGATATAATGATAATGATAATTATAAGATAATATTTTACATGTTGAATTATTTAAAAATATATTATGTATTTAATATAAACACATAATATGTTTTATATTTATCTAAACATACAACACATATTTTCACCATTCATATATTTAAAATTTATGATAATTTGTTAACTTAATTATTCAAACAATTATAAAAATTAATTATTAACAAATACAAGTTAATAACATATTTTATTCTCTTCAAGTTTTTATAGAACCCTTTATAAGGTCGGAGAATTGCATCCCAAATATATTTTATTTTACGAAGTTTCCATCATATATATGTTATTTGTGAATTATCAGATTAGTTCGGTGTACACGAAAAAAAACATGGAAATATAGTGGCAAAATTATCATTATATTTATTTTCCAGCTTTAATTCTAAAGCTACGTATAATCATATTTTAAGTTGGCAAAAGTGATGTGTGTATATATATACACTTTAAGTCAGTAAAAAGTGATGTAAATATATAATATATATAATATAGACTAATAGAGTATAATGACGTGAATAATGGTTAATTTTGTATTATAAGACTACCAATTATACAGTAAGAGATTTTATGAGATGGTTAAAGCGTCCACTTGTATAATAAATTAAGATTAATTGGTTCGAAATTAACGATTCTCCTTTTTAAAAATCCAATTCTATACAACTCAAGCTTAATCCATAAAATGGGATTATTAGCATTATTATTATGTACTCTGGATAAAATCAATTAGGCATTATTGTCGGTCCAATAATTACGGTAAAAAAATAACCATTATTTGAAATTTAAATATAGAGTGGATTATAATAATGTTTTTAAAATAATAATATCCTGTAGTTGTGGCATAATTGCCGATGATTGATATTTGCCCACCTGTTCTAACATGCTCAACATTCACATTCCATATGTTCAACTTTTGTTTATTACAAATTGATTTTATAATATATATATATATATAATTTGGACAGATAGCTCCACCGTATATTCCTCGTTCTATCATTTTAAGGTTTCGGGACCTAAAATTGCGATAACATATTATAACAAAATATTTAAATTATTTCGTATACAAAATTACGCCAAAAATGAAACATTGGTGTTCGATTCCTTTCCAAATGATACAAAATGATTTTTAAGTACATTTTAGATAACGACAGTTAGTGCAAATCCCTCATCTATTTTCTGTGTAGTTTTCCTTTTCTTACAATAATCTTATAATTTATTTAAATTAACTAAAATACGATAAATATCAAATGATTTTACGTAACTAAATCTAAAAAATATTAAAAAATTAATCTTATCCAATAATATACACTAACATTGTATCAATCCCATCCGGAGGTGTCTACACGTATCATCATTTAAATACAATTACATAATAAAATTAATAATGTAATTCAATTTGAAAATTGTTTGAACTATATATCAGAAGAAAACGTATAAAAACAAAATAAAAATAAATACGAAATATATAAAATAAAATTTATTGAGACCTCATGCACACTTCTCCTGTAAATCCGTTATAACCTCTCTGATATTGCTGTTCAACCACTATGATCTTCGTCATCGCTATAACCTACCAATCCACAACATCCCACAAGGTCTTAGCACATTTGTTTGCCTATTCTTTCGGCTGGAAAAAGGTTGAGTACGAAGACGTATTCAATAAGATCAATACATGCACACACTTTATGCAACATATTCTCTCACAATCGAATGTGTAACATAAAGTACACATTTGTCACACTATAGTCACATAAATAACTATACTCAATCTGATTGAATATCCACGTCTAAGACTAGTACCACACCAGATCATAACACACAGAGTCCACGCGATTTTAGCTCGGGCATACGCTCGCAAGTCCAAAGGACCCCAACACATTGACGATCTCGCAAGGTCACAACATACCCCAGCCATCAGTACAAAACAATGCTCCGTCTCTCGAAATGTTACCACAATCCCAACATGGTACGACGCTGGCAGATCCACTGATCTGACTAACTTGACGCTCCGTCGCTCGAAAGGTTATCACATCTTAGCATGGTACGACACTGGCACATCCATTTATCTGACTAACTACATCGCTTCGTCGTTCGTAAGGTTACCACAACCCCAACATGGAAAGACAACAATCCTGATCCTAGTATCGCAATACTAACATCGTCGATACGATACTCCTCAAATGACACCTCTCACCAACACACTCGCAAACGCCTTCTTCTGAATGTTCGAGTAGGAGTGGCAAAATTGAGCCCACCTCACGGCTCCACCGAAGCCCGTCCGAAAATCAACGATCTCGGGCTTTAAAATGAAAGGCCCAAATGCAAATGGGTCTTTGGGTTTGGGATTTATAAATATCCCGAAAAATTATGGCCCGACCCGACGGGCTTCGGGTCGACCCGTCAGACCTTGAAAAACAATCCTAATTAATTAAAGACACCATTCCAACCCTAGCCACCTTCTTCTTCTCATGCATCTTCTTCTCTTCTCCCTCCAACCCTAGCCACCGCCGCCGCCCTTCTTCTCTTCTCCCTCTCCCACTACCGTCGCCTTTCTTCTTCTCTTCTCACACGACGTACAATTCTACTTCTCTTCATGGTTCTCTTTCACGGTTCTTCGTCTCCTCGATCGTCTCCTTGTTCAACTCCTCGGTCGTCCCTTCTTGTTAGACTTCTCTTGACTCCTTTTGTACATCTCTTCTTGTTCGACTCCTCTTGACTCCTTTTGTCCATCTCAACATGGAATCTGATATGAAATTTTTGTTGTTGTTTATTGTAGGAGTAAATCTCAGACAATTTAGTAGGAAAAATCTGTTTGTGATAGGGGTGGGGTTTTAAGACACTAGGAGAAAGACAATAGTATCGGTCTGGGGGCTACCCGAAGCCTGTCAGTCGGGCCGCAGAAAATTCGAGGGTTTTAAGACACTAGGAGAAAGACAATAGTATCGGTCTGTGGGCTACCCGAAGCCTGTCAGTCGGGCCGCAGGCCTAAAATTCGAGGCTCGTTTAATTTCGGGCCGGGCTAGCCCGAACACGATTTCACCAGGCCATAATCGTGTTCAGGCCGGGTTCGGGCCAACCCGACCCGTTTGGCACTCCTAGGTTCGACCTGGCCCCATTATCGGGTTCAGGCCAAGTTCCTATAAATTTTATTGTAATCATAGCTCACTGTAAACGTAAGAATTTCTCCATAATCAACCACAAAACCAAACTTTCATAGAGAAGTATCGTTACCTTAACTTTCCACGATAACTTGACGATTCATGATGGTGTTATCAACAATAAAACGAATTTGATTCTCTCATATTATAGATCCATTCAATTAGTCAATATCCACGATAAAAATCTTCAACTTGAAGAAATAATCATAAGAAAATATTTAGAGATTTACTATAATCTCGACTAGAAGTCATCCACGAAACACAGTGAAAATTGACGAATCTTTCTTCTTGTTCCGCCGCATGACTCCTTTTTGCCTTTCTTCTATTCAAAAAATCGCTCTAGGCATCCGGATAGGCGCTGGGCTCCCCTTGCTAGGGGTGGGCACCCGCGGGTACCCGCGAGATTCTCGCTACCCGCACCCGAACCCGTCCCCCACGTGTAGTTAGTTTTACTACCCGAACTCGTACCCGCAGGGTGCGGGTACCCGCTGTTCGGGTACCCGCAAAAACCCGCCAAAACCTTTATTACCCGCGGGTACCCGCTCCGTTTTGAAAAAAAAAAATAAAACTCAATAACAACATAACATAAATCAAAGTCTTACAATATTTAAAAAATTACAAAGCATAACAATATAATTCTAAGTCTTGAAACTTCGAAAATTACAAACTATCATAGCAAAAAAAGTTTTCAAAAGTGTTTTTTATTCAGAATGACAGATCAAGACACCGCTAAAGGACTGAAAAGCCTCTCGCGTTCACTCTTCTCAAGTTTAGGCCTTGGACATGTGAACGATCAAGTCGACCACACGTGAACTGTAACCCCACTCGTTGTCGTACCACGACACCAGCTTCACAAACTTGTCGCTCAACGCAATACCAGCCTTGGCATCGAATATGCTCGACCTGTGTTGTCACAAGTATATCCTTGGGTTATACTCACTCTAAACATAACCAATTACATCTTTACATGATTCATATACAACTTCAAGACCACTTTTATCCAACAAGTACGCGAACATGGATCACACCAGTCTTGGCTTCTAATGTGCTGAGAAGACATTCATACAAGCTCAAGATTACGTACCTGTTGTCACCAACAAAGTCGGTCGAAACCACATCATCCTCAGTGTAACCCAAGATTCCCTTCAGCTTGCCCTCCGATTCCTCCCTGTGTATCGTTCAATGTCAAAACTTAAAATCCAAGAGGACAACAGGAACATCTACTTTGAATATGTCCCTCTGTAAGGATTCTTATTAAACAAGCTTACTTGATAGCCTTCTTGATGTCGTCGTATGTGGCAGGCTTCTCAAGTCTAACAGTGAGGTCAACAACTGAGACATCCACTGTTGGAACACGAAAGGACATTCCTGTCAACTTCCCGTTGAGAGCTGGGAGAACCTTGCCGACAGCCTTCACAATCATGAACCAAATTATCACACAAAAGCCCTAATAATGAAGACACATTTTTCCATTTTGCATAAATGAAAACACTCGTGTATACCTTGGCAGCACCAGTGCTGCTCGGGATAATGTTGAAGGAACCAGCTCTTCCACCTCTCCAGTCCTTCATTGATGGCCCATCAACAGTTTTCTGGGTAGCTGAGCCACAAAACATAATCATAGGCAAACTATGTAAGCCACATTCTTAGATCGAGACAAACCATTTATGAAGACGGATAAGTTGCTGCAGCCACAGAATTTTTACCAGTGATAGAGTGGACGGTGGTCATAAAGCGTCGGGCGAGAGTCGAGCGCTGACGTCGGCCGAGCAGAGTCGAGCGGGAACGTCGGCCGAGCAGGAGGAGCGCAGCGACGGTCTAGGGGGAGGCGATTTCGGTTTTCCAGAGGCTGGGGACGATTTGTTTTTCAGAGGCTGTTTGTGAAATAAAAAAACCCATCCCGAACCCGAACCCGCGGGTATTGAACTCAAATTACCTGAACCCGCACCCGCGGGTACGAGTAATTTTTTGCGGGTTCGGGACAGGTTTCGGGACGGGACGGGTAGTGCGGGTATTTTGCCCACCCCTACCCCTTGCCGCCCGATTAATCTCTTGGTCTTTTTTAAAAAAGAAAAGTGACACCATACTCATTCACGCCTTTATCTTTCACCGCCTTTACTTTCATCATTGCATTCGTCTGCTTATATCTATTGCATCATCCCTCGTCTATTGACTTCACCTGAGTCTCTCGTCCTCGTCTTTGCCTTCATCCTAGTTTTCTTATCCGCTATCGTCTCTCGTATGTTGTCATCGCTTTCATTTCTTGTCATTGCGTTTATTTCTCATATTCGTCTTTGTTTCATCTCCACCATCGGCATCTTCTCTCGCATTCGCCTTTGCCTTGGTTTAACATCGTCCTCACTCGACGTCCGTTTTTTTTATTTTGTTTTTTATGAAGTTGTTTGTCGTCTTAAGTTTGATATTGTGAATTCAATATTTATAAATATTTTCAATAAATACTAAAATTATTTATTTATATGTGTGTTTATTTTGAATTAAATATTTAAATTATAATTATACTAAAATAATATATTTATATATCTATGTTTTTTTGGACTTGAATCTCATAAACATAACATAACATTTTCAATCTTACCATATCAAATAAATTTATATATAACTAAATCTAAAAGGTATTTAAAATATTATCAAATAGTATATATGAAAATTATATAACAATTATTGTAAATAACTTTTAAACTAATGAATATAAATAAATTTTTAAACTAATTAAAAACCTTAACATAACATAATAATAAATTAAATTTTATGATATGTTCCTCAAAAACTCTTTACAAGAACTCATCAGGTTCTCCAAAACCAAAACCGAAAACGAAGATTCGTTTCTTCGGACAACAAGTTTGTTCACATCGTTCATTAATTGCAAGATTGAATCTTTTTGAAACCTTAACTCATTTTCTTTCAATAACTTCAACCACGCTAATTTCGAGAACGAACGTAAATCGATCTCATTTACATTGTCCTCGAGATCTACGATTGATGATATTGCCGAAACGTGATCGCCCTTCTCGAGTTTTTTGACGAATCTTTCTTTGATTAGAGGCATTGGTGGTATCCGATCCATTCGCCGCAAATGTTCCCACGTCGCTTCTATCACTTCTTCCTAAAATTTCCAAACACGAAACATGTGTTTGATAAACACAAATTCATCATTAATTAATTTTGTTAAATATGAATTTGAACCTGACTAAACCCAAAAACTAAATCAAACGCATAGAATTGACCATAATATATATATATATATATATATATTTATATCATAATTTATGTCCTAACCGATATGATATACCACAAGATAATAGTTTGTATTCATCAAAGTAGAATTACCTAATTACTTAATTTTGTAAAATACGAACTTGAATCTAATTTAAAAACCAAACTATATATACATATATGTGTTTATATATATGCGTTTATATATAACCAAACCCAAAAACTAAATAAAGCGCATACAATCGACCAATATATATATATATCATAATTTATGTCTTAACCGATATGGTATACCACAAGATAACAATTTGTATTCATCAAAGTAGAAGTACCTAATTACTTAATTTTGTTAAAAACGAACTTGAATCTAATTTAAAAACCAAACTATATATATATATATGCGTATATGATTCATGTGCTAACCGACTTGGAATAACACAACATAATGGTCTCTCATTTCTTAGTTTTGTTAAATATTGACTTTAGATCTAACTAAAACCATCAATATATATATGCATCCATAATTTATATCCTAACCGATATTTTATATACTAACCGATGTAACATAACACAACTTTTAACAAGATCGAGTGTTACTTTACCTTTCCTGCTCTGCTCGCTTCAAGTACCATCCGAAGATGGCGTTTCGCATTGAAATGATACCCGTGACGCAACATTTGTATGTACACATACACGAAATCATCCCATTTCCGCTCTCGAGCGCAAGCATCTAACATCGTGTTGAACGTGTACGTGTCGGGTAAAACTCTAGACTTGTAATCTGATCTGTTCTCTATATGTTGTCCCTCTTCAGACATTTTCTTGTATAGTTCTTTAGCCTCGTCGAACATACCATGTTGTAAGTAAGCTTTTACCATTACGTTGCAACTAATTAGATTCGGAGAACAGACTTGTTTCATTTCGTTGAAGATATACGTTGCGTTTTCAATCTCTCCCGAGTCGATACACGCTTGGATCAAGCCAGTGTACGTCACCACGAGAGGTTTATTCGCAACTCTACAGATCTTTTTCATCTGTGATGGAAGATAATCCACAAATACGGGCGTTAGGACAGTAAACCCTTCGGACAAAAGGTTAAATTTTCGACTCGAACATATACAAAATTACCAGTTTAAGCCCTTCGTTGCACCTTCCGGCACTACAAAGACAACGAGCGAGATCATAGTAAAGAGCAGCTGATCCAACGATGCCCCGTTGTTCCATTTCTTCGACTGCCTGTGAAGCCTCATCGATTTTACCTTCTTTCCAAAGGGTATTTACGAGAACTGTTTTACAGGGAAATGGTAATAAATAACTAACTTTTAGAGATAATTCGACAATATTAACTCAAGAATACGGTAAAGATTTCTCAAAATACCTCTATACGTTAAAGCATTAGGGATCGAAGATTTCTGCATCTTCTTGAAGAATTCGTGAACCAAATTGTACTTCCCGCATGCAAACATTACCTGTTCGAATGTAAATCCAAATTTACGACTCATATTAACGGTAAACGTTAAAACTTGAAACGGGTAATTACCTCCATGACAAGGCCATAGGTAACAACAGAAGGCTTTTGACCTTGTTGCTTTAACTGCTGCAGAACCCAAAACGCTCCTTCCCACTGTTTTCTTTGCACGCACGCGTTCAAAACCTGCACGTAAACGATAGTCCCGCACCCATATTAACTTGTATCCACCACTAATACGGGGATGATTAATTCTTGAATGAAATAATCACGTAAAACTGACCGCATTGTAAACGACAACGTCTGGTTCTAGCCGTGGATCCCACTTTCCAAGTACCGTCTTGAATTTCTTCTTAGGTGGGGATCGCATTGAATCAATCACGTCAAAGAGTTCTTTAATATGCCCCGCTTGTCCAAGTGTGACCGCAATTGAACGATAAGCTACAGCATCTGGATATGACGACATTTGTTGCTGGTAAGAAAAAAAAAACGGAAAAATCATTAACGGTAATAACGAAATAAGAACAACAACTACTAATTCATCGACTATGATATTTACAAAAAGTCGAAAAATTTTATATTTAACGCGGGTTTACCTGCATTGCACGAAATACATTAAGAGCTTCAACAGGCCTCCGTGATTTACCAAGTACACCAAGTGCCGTTGTATAAATGATTCTATACCACAATATATAAAAACGATTTTCCCAATTCCAATGAATTGAATTGAATTTAGACGATACACGGTTTAAGTGTTACCTTAGCTTATTGGATTTGAAACGCTCTTGCCTTTGAAGCCACTCGATAACTTGAAGAACCCTTCTCCAGTTTCCTAATTTACCTAAAACTTGGATCAATCTCATTATAGTATGATCTGAATATTTGATTCTTGCACTCCGTATCGCTTTGGAGAACAGCCACTCAGGCATATTGATGTCTGCACCATTCAACCTATCGAAATAAACTTCCTTAATTCGGATTACATAACCTTTTCCATGGATTTTGAACAAATTCAAATCAAGATAATAACAAATTACATACCCTTTTGCTAACTTCTCGATCCTATCGTCCATTTCCATCTTTGAAACAGGCGGTTTATCCACTACCTCACCCGAATCAATCGAAAATTTAAACGCAGGAAGGTCTAAGTCACCTACACTATCATCATCATCATCATCTCTTTTCGCTACCCGTCTATTGCTACTTCTCACATCATTTCTCTCCTTAGCTACTCTTCGAAAGGCGAAACCCGATTCTTCTTTATTACAACTTCTCCCAGAGAAATGCTTATCAATTACAACTACCTTTCTTCTTCTAAAACTATCATCTTTCTGTACAGCTACTGAAAATTCACTACCCTTATCCAATTTAACCTCTTTTACATTTCTATCTAACTCTATACTTCTAGAAGCAGTAACATTGTTTTCACCAGAATCAACACTTTTACTATCTCCACCGTCACCATCATCAATTTTATCTTTGAGCAATCTGTCGAATTTCTTCCTACCCCGTTCGGTTTTAACCGATTCCATCATTTTCAAGTACTGATCAAAACTGGGTTTGAATTCAAATTCCTTTCCGAGAACTCCATCGTCTGAAGATTGCTCCTTCGTGTTCAAATTCAAACAGAAAATTACCTTAGTCCTCGACTTCTTCGAGTTAAGATGAACGAATCGCCGAGTATGAGAGCACGCATGAAGAAATAATGGTTTCTGGACAGAAATCCGGCTTTCTTCCATGGAAGAGACGTTCAAATATGCATTTGTCGTGATTATCATCGCCATTTTCGAGCTTCTACAAGCTACTGAGTTTCAGCAAGTGGTTAGAAATATCTTGCATCTTCAGCAAGCCCTATCGTGCGACTGGAAATAGACGATACAAACTACGTGATGTTCTATTCAATTCAAAACGACACGCAGTCTAATTTTACAAACTAAGAACAGTGTACTGTTTCTTAAATGGCCCATTATTATTGGGCCTAACAGTGTGAGATTTGAATCTGAACCGGGTCAGGTTGTCCGACCCATTAATTTACCCGACCCAAAGCCTCGGGTCTGAATCTTCGGGTCGGAAGCTGACAAGCTGTTTCCAAAACCCTAGAAACTTCAGATAATCTGAATCGAGTTTTTCCTTTTTTGCTCGGAGCTTTTGAAGAATCGGCGAAAATGTCGATGTCGAAGAGCTCGAAGATGCTTCAGTTCATCAACTACAGGATGAGAGTGACGATACAGGATGGGAGACAGTTGGTGGGGAAGTTCATGGCGTTCGATCGTCACATGAACCTCGTGCTCGGAGACTGTGAGGAGTTCCGGAAGCTTCCTCCGACGAAAGGGAAGAAGAACGAAGACCGAGAGGATCGCCGGACGCTTGGCCTTGTTCTGCTTCGCGGCGAGGAGATTGTTTCCATGACGGTCGAAGGTCCTCCTCCGCCGGAGGAGTCCCGCGCCAAGGCCGCTTCCGCCGCATCCGTCGCTGGCCCCGGAATCGGCCGTGCTGCTGGTCGTGGCGTCCCGACGGCGCCGCTGGTCCAGGCTCAACCTGGTCTTGCCGGGCCTGTTCGTGGCGTCGGTGGTCCTGCGCCGGGAATGATGCAGCCCCAGATCTCTCGCCCGCCGCAGTTATCTGCTCCTCAGATGTCGTATCCCGCCGGCTCTGCTGGTCCTCCGCATGTGATTCGTCCGCCGCAGCCTGCTTTCCCGGGACAAGGGCCTCCACCTATGGCGCGTGGTCCACCGCCCCAGGTTCCTCCACCGCCTTTCGGCGTAAGGCCAGGGCAACAATTTCCAGGGCCTCCACCGCAGTATGGCCAGAGACCAATGGTTCCTCCTCCTGGTCCAATGATGAGAGGACCACCTGGTCCGCCGCAACGGCCGGGGATGCCTCCTCCTCCACGCCCGGGGATGCCTCCACCACCTGGTGGAGTTCCTGTATTCGCTCCACCACGTCCTGGTATGCCGCCTCCTCCCAATCCGCAGTACCAACAGCAGAATCAGCAGCAGTGATAAGGTTACCAATTCTATTCTCCGATCAACTTCTGATATTTAGCCGTTTTACTTTAAATTACAAATTGAATTCATGACTGTTGAAATCTTGTGCTAATTCAGAACTCTATATTAGTTTAAGACAGCTTTAGGTATAAATAAGCACAGATGAACATATTGGGTTTGAATTCCATGTTCCATGTTCATGCAGGCAATTAGGGTTCATCCTTCAACATTCGTTCCACCCATTAACATCCATGGGATGATCGAGTAGATATAGTATCCATTTTCATCAATACGTTATGCCATTGTTGCCCCTAAATACAGACTCCATTTTTAGTTTAGTTTTGTGATAATGGTTGATTAGTGTGGAATGATTGTAATTATGAGAAGGAAATGGTTCTTAACGTCTATTATATTAATTAATTAAACAATGATTATAAAGTTTTTTTAAGTATTATAAAACGGTGTTAAAAGTTAAAAAGGTAATTAGGAAATATGCTGCTTTTTAGGTCATAATAATAATAATAATAATAATTGCAAATAGTGAAAGCATTCTGCAACGGTAACGTATACTGAGAGAAAATGGTCAAAAGAAGAGTCACGAGTGGTTTAAGGAAACACTGCCACTTTTCAAATAATCTTACCGTTGTAATTTATATATAAAAACAAACAAAAAAACAATTAAAATACAAAAATTATTTCAAGTTTATTTAAGAATATGAAATTGATTTGTAACCAAGTTTTGGATGGTTTTAATTTTTAAATTATAGCGTGGATATTCTAAAATCGATTAAAAGTATTTATTCACATTTATGGATTGAGTAATGAATAAAAAGAAATAATTAAAGACAAAAATAAAACAAATGAGAGCCAATATTATGATATTATAATATAATTCGAGTAAAGAGACAACAAAGGTTTAATTCAAGACATTATTAAACTCAAAACAAGAATATCATGCGGGTTAACATTTGGACACCGAACTAAACTACAACCGAAAAGGGTTAAGACCCTCTCATCGATTCTTCTGTTCTGTTTTTTTTTTATCCCATTTTTTTTTGTATAAAATAAACAAAGCATTACATTTTCACATTACCCAACGCAAAAAAAAAAAAAAAAAATCTTGGCAAGTACTTTTCCCCCTTAACTCTTTCTCACCTTCTTCATTGTAAAGAGCTTCTGCTTCTTTTGTACTTGGTCTCTCCCATGGAACCGTAATGGGTCTCTGTATTTTTTCCATTTTCTTCTTAAAATTCTTTCCTTTTCACCTTTCTCCTGAAGATTTTGCTTAGTTATGGAGGTATCTTCGTTTCCGCGTTTGATGTTTGTCCTCTTTTTGGTTTCTTCTGCGTTGTGTTCGGGAAGTTCTGATGAAAACGCAAACGCAAACGCTTCTGTTTACATTGTTACTCTGAAGAACCCTCCTTTGGCTTATTCCTTGAACGAAGAACTGAAAAGGGTCGGTGCTCGTCATGGCTCTAAACACTCCCTTAACGCTACTTCTTCCAGAATTTACACAACATGGTACTCACACAACAATCAAAAGTTCCTCCTTTCTTCCTTTTGAAATCTACTTCGTGTTTCGATTCTTTTTTTTTCTCAAATTTTGGTGATTTTTGTTCTTCCTGAATCAATCGGGTCCAACCCAGTTAGAAATTCGACAGCTTTAAGTACTACCACTTGTCTGTTTGTGTTCTTGTCGCTCTGGAAGTTTTGTTGAATAAACTGCGTTTCAGTTTTTCTGTCAATCAATTTCTTGGGGATTAGTAATCAGTATTGCCCTAAACATATCTTTGTGAGTTTTGTATGAACTTAAGCGTGTTGTGTGTTAATGTAGGAACATTTCCCGGTCGGAAGGGAATAAAGGTGAATCCATAGTTCAAGTTCATGAATCTCTACTGAAAAAGGTATTAAGAGGAGAAAATTACCTTAAGCTGTATAGTTACCACTATCTCATCAATGGATTCGCCGTGGTTATTACCCCACAACAGGTACTTACACTTTTTTATCACAACTGTAAACCTATATGTCATACTGTTAAATCAAGTTATTGTCTTTGTTATGCTGATAAAATGTGATTGATTTTGTGAATTGGGAGAGAAAATGTTATTGATTTCGTGAATTGGGAGAGAAAATGTGATCGATTTTGTGAATTGGGAGAGAAAATGTGATCGATTTTGTGAATTGGGAGAGAAAATGTGATTGATTTTGTGAATTGGAAGAGAAAATGTGATTGATTTTGTGAATTGGAAGATAAAATGTGATTGATTTTGTGAAGAGAAAATGTGATTGATTTTGTGAATTGGGAGAGAAAATGTGATTGATTTTGTGAATTGGGAGAGAAAATGTGATTGATTTTGTGATCTGATTCTTTTTTCTCATGATTCTGAATTGGTGATTGATTTTGTGATCTTCATAGGCAGAAAGACTCGAGGCGAGAAGAGAAGTGGTTAATGTGATTCTTGATTTTACTGTCAAGACTGCAACTACACATACGCCGCAGTTTTTGGGGCTACCAAAAGGGGCGTGGCGTCGTGAAGGTGGGATTGAATATGCGGCAGAAGGAGTTGTTATTGGATTTGTAGACACGGGTATTGATCCGTCTCATCCTAGCTTCAGCGATAAAACGCTTAAGCATCGGTATCCAATTCCTCCTCATTTCTCGGGAGTGTGTGAAGTTACAAAGGATTTTCCACCTGATTCTTGCAATAGAAAACTCATTGGAGCCCGTCATTTTGCTGCATCCGCAATCACTAGAGGGATCTTTAATTCATCGCAAGACTATGCTTCACCGTTTGATGGTGATGGTCATGGCACGTAAGTTTCGCCCATCATTTCGTTTTGTATGTCTGAAGCTAGTTATAGCGTAAACATTCTAAGTTGTCCCACATCGGCTAGGACATGAACTTTGAGACTCGTATATATGGTACTGGGCAAATCTAAATTCTTGAGCTAGCTTTTGAGATTAGTTAGGCTCAAATACATATTTAACATGGTATCAGAGTCTGTTTCGTCCTGATTTGAATATACCCATATGTAACATGAACTTTGACATCGGCTAGGATGAACTTTGAGTACCATATATATGGTACTGGGCAAATCTAAATTCTTGAGCTAGCTTTTGAGATTAGTTAGGCTCAAATACATATTTAACATGGTATCAGAGTCTGTTTCGTCCTGATTTGAATATACTCATATTTAACATGAACTTTGACATCGGCTAGGACATGAACTTTGAGACTCATATATATGGTACTAGGCAAATCTAAATTCTTGAGCTAGCTTTTGAGATTAGTTAGGCTCAAATACATATTTAACATGGTATCAGAGTTTGTTTCGTCCTGATTTGAATATACCGATGTTGGGCCCCACCAATTGCGATGTCTAGCTTCAGGCTCGAGCTTGGTCGTGACGGGGAGTGTTATGATAAGTTGTCCTACATCGGCTAGGACATGAATTTTGACACTCATATATATGGTACCGATTAAATCTAAACTGTTGAGCTAGCTTTGGGATTAGTTAGGCCCAAACCCATATTTAACAGAACTGACTGTATTATAGTGAAAAGTAAAGATTAAACGGCGTAGAATTGACGTGTAGGCATACAGCTTCGGTTGCAGCGGGAAATCATGGGATCCCAGTGGTGGTTTCTGGTCATCACTTTGGAAATGCTAGCGGGATGGCTCCTCGTGCTCAGTTAGTAATCCCGAAACTATGCTGTTTTCAATCTACATTTACGTCTTTGTATATGAATTTATCGTCTTTTTTCAGTATCGCTGTTTACAAGGCATTGTACAAAAGGTTCGGAGGTTTTGCTGCGGATGTCATTGCAGCCATAGATCAGGTAATTCATTACTCTTATGATGTTTTCATTTGGCACTCGCCTCGCCTCGCCATTGCTTTAACGAAAACCTTTGAGAATCGTGTTAAGATCTTACGTTATTGTGGTTATATTTTCAGGCAGCTCAAGATGGAGTTGACATTATAAATCTATCGATCACACCAAATCGACGTCCTCCTGGCATTGCAACGTTCTTCAATCCGATTGATATGGCTTTGCTTTCAGCTGTTAAAGCCGGGATTTTTGTCGTACAAGCAGCGGGAAACACTGGACCCGTCCCTAAAAGTATGTCGTCCTTCAGTCCGTGGATCTTCACCGTTGGGGCTGCATCTCATGATAGAGTTTACAGTAACTCGATGATCCTTGGAAACAATGTCACCATTTCTGGTGTTGGACTCGCCTGTAAGCTCGTTGATTTACTCCGTTCTTGATTCGTCAAGAATCTCAACCGTTCTTTTTTACAATTTCTCGTTGATTACTCCGTTCTTGATTCGTCAATTCTTTTTACGATTTCTCATATTGTATTCTTGTGATATTAGCTGGTACAAGAACAATGCACAAGCTTATTTTGGCTGTTCATGCTCTCAACAACGCCACGACTGTCACGGATGATATATACGTCGGTGAATGCCAAGATTCAAGTAGCTTCGATCGAGATTTGGTGCGGGGAAAGCTTATAATCTGCAATTATTCAGTCAGATTCATTCTCGGTCTCTCTACCATCAAACAAGCCGTCGAAACAGCCAAAAACCTCTCTGCAGCTGGTCTGGTGTTCTACTTAGATTCTTCCGTCATCGGTTTTCAGCTCGGTCCGACTCCAATGGATATCCCCGGAATCATAATTCCTTCTCCTCAAGATTCCAAGGTGCAGTTAATGGTTTTCCGTTATCTTATGCTACTTTTACACGTCAAAATCGAACGTGATGTTACGTTGTGTAGTCCTACATCGGTTAAGATATGAATCGTGGATTTCTATATATGGAATTGGTCAATTTTTGATAGCCGTCTTATCGCTATGCGTAGGTTTTACTACGGTACTACAATTCTTCTTTTGTGAGGGAAAGTGATACGAGAAAGATCGTTGGGACGGTTGCGGTTGCTAAAATTGTGGGCGGAGTGAAGCCTATGTACGGAAAAACGTCTCCAAAGGTAATGTATTTCTCGGCTCGAGGACCCGACCCCGAGGATGAGTCTCTTGAAGATGCTGACATAATGAAGCCTAACTTAATAGCTCCTGGAAACTCGATATGGGGCGCTTGGAGTCCTCTTGGTATCGGTACCGTTGAGTTCGAAGGTACGAAAATGTTCATGATCCTTTCTTAGATTATCGAAATGTATTTTCTTGAAACGTCAATCTTGCTACCGTAATATGTTTTTAGGTGAGAGTTTTGCGATGGTATCGGGAACGAGTATGGCAGCTCCTCATGTGGCCGGGATTGCTGCACTTATCAAGCAAAAGTTTCCGCATTTGAGCCCCGCAGCGATTGGATCTGCCCTTTCAACGACAGCGTCTCGATTTGACACGAAGGGTGAGCGTATAATGGCTCAACGGACTTACCTCGACCCCGATGTGAACCAATCTCCCGCAACACCTTTTGATATGGGTAGCGGTTTCGTCAACGCAACCGCAGCCCTTGATCCCGGTTTGATTTTCGACATCGGTAAGCTTTCAATGATCTATAAAGGCGAAAACTTTTTGTTATTAAGAGATTTTACATCCATCAGATCAGCGTTGTGTTGTGTCAAATCGGTTATGATTATGATATGGATCATAAATTTTTTATATATATATATATATATATATTAAGGAGAAAGCTTTTTGTTATTAAGAGATAACACCGAAGATGTTGTGTTGTACCAGATCGGTTATATTTGAATAATAAATTATATATATATGGTTTAGTTTTAGATTTAGTTAAATTCAAATTCATTTGATATTTTTACGTATAAAAGATTGATTATTCGTTACAGGTTTTAACGATTACATCTCGTTCCTATGCGGTATCAACGGATCGTCTCAAGTAGTTCTAAACTACACGGGTGAAAGTTGTTCGGCCTACAACGCCTCGATCACAGCCGTCGATCTCAACCTACCTTCCATCGCAATCGCTAGGCTCGTTGGCACCCGAACCATCTACAGATCCGTCACCAATATCGCCAAGAACGAGACTTACAAAGTCGGATATACGGCCCTTGATAACGTCTCGCTCAAAGTCTCACCATCTAGATTTTACATAAACAATGGCGAAACTCGGGTTTTACGGTTCGTTTTTCGCGCAACGAAGAACGTATCGGTCGCGAGTTTTGGTAGAATCGGATTATTCGGAGATAGAGGTCACGTCCTGAACATTCCCGTTGCGGTCATCGTCAAGGTTGTTTCATGAAGACTTCAATATTCTTTTTGGTTCGTTATAATGTTTATGTTTTTAGTTCTAAGGTTTAGTAATATGTGTTAAAAATATGATTTTTCATTGGATTTATCATGTAAATTTGTTAGCTAATGATTATTGTTATTATTATTTTGCTAAAAAGCGAAATAATTTACAAATTTCAGACCAATAATTATCTTAATGATTTGTCTCTCCATTTCTATTTATAGTACATATCAATTCTTCCTAGTTAATTTTTATATTCCGATGGTAAAACTCCTATTTATTTCTATGTTAGTCTATTTTGTCTATTTCTTCATGTTTTGTATTTATTTTATTTCCCTTGCATGTTTCGGTTAATATCTCATTTTTTCCTTGTAATTAAAAATGATGTCTATAACTGTTCCGTTTAAAATTTTATTAAATTTTTCGATTTCGATTTAAAATCTTAAAAGTTCATCTATTTTAAGCCGATTTTTTGTCCACTTTCGATTCGACCATATCCAGAAATAATTTTGATCCGGTTTATACTCAAATTTGATCCGATTTAGATATATTTTTGACCGGGTTAGACTCACTTTTGATCCATTTTATATTCAATTTTGACCAGAATTTGAAACCGATTTGACCCAATTTATATTCAATTTTGGCCAGGATTTATGTCCAACTTTGACTTAGTTTATATTTTATTTTGACAAAATTTGAATCCAATTTTAATTTTATCCGAATAAAATCCGAATCAATATGAAATTTTAACTGAACTAAATCTTCATTAAAAAACCGATTCTTATCGTTTTTTTAATTTTTCTACTAAATTTAGTTCAATTTTGACTCAAGTTGGATGCAATTTGAAATAATTTCAATACAATTTTGAGTGATTCGAGTTTTAATAGAGTGAAAATCAAAATCGGATCAAAATTACACCGAAATCGCAATAAAACCCGAATCAATATGAAATTTCAGCCGAACAAAACCGATTTATCCGATTAAAATCTGAATCAATATGAAATTTCAACCGAACTAAACCGAAATTTAAACAAAAAAATTATTTCCCGTTTATTATAAATAGACCCAAATTTAGTCTAATTATAACTCGAATTTCGGTGTAATTTTAAGTGATTCAGATTTAAATTTTGGTTTAATATTGTTGAATTTTATATTGATTCGGGTTTTAATTGGATGAAAATCAAAATTGAGTCAAATTATATCCAATTCGAGTCAAAATTATAATAATTTCAGATTAAAAAAATCGAATAAACTGATAAATATCAATTTTGTTTAAATTTCGATTTAATTTTGTTGAATTTCATATTGATTCGGGTTTTAATTGGATTAAAATCAAAATTGGATCAAATTGTACCAATAAATATAAATTATTGATCATATTCATATATATATATATATATATATTTATGCCTAATCTATAATCAGCTCTAAATTCGTATTGAAAATACATTTAATGATCATTAAATATCAATAAATTATTGTGACCTTATTTCGAATAGGACAAGTATGGTAAACCCTA
Organism: Gynandropsis gynandra; assembly: GCA_036759665.1. NCBI lineage: Eukaryota > Viridiplantae > Streptophyta > Magnoliopsida > Brassicales > Cleomaceae > Gynandropsis > Gynandropsis gynandra. The sequence continues at coordinate 1,219,553 of CM071866.1, read as the reverse complement.
GCAAAATTTTTGTCAATTAGGGTGGCATATATATGTAACGGATAATAATTTATATTGTATAAAATTAGGATGCTGTCATCGACTTCGTAGTTATATTATATGTGATAATTTGGAACAACATTTAATGTTTAGTAGGTTTATACATATAATGGAAAGTTTTATATTAAATATTTCATGATAAATGTAAACCTATTTTAAAGTATAAAAAAAACTTTGTTTCATAGTTATACATAATTTATCACAATATTTTAAAAATATATTAACTATAAAAAAATTGTCCGAATCGACCCAATAATTCTAACGTCAACTCAACACAAAAATAATATTATAAGTTCATCAATCATGAAATTTTTAATATAAAATACTACAATTATTTTACAAATAAATTATACATTATTAAAAAATATATTTTATTTGAATAGATAATTAAAATTATTTAGATCCTCTAAAAACGTCTAAATGATCTATATATATTATATATATATATATACATATATGAGTGCATGCATGTGATTATATATATATATATATATATACATACATAACATAACTTTTAAAATCTTGTAAACTATAATCACAAAATTTTTAATATCTAAATCTATATTTTTAGATTATTTATAATATCTAAATATTGTAAATTATCATTCATTTTATCATCATCATTCGTGATAAACTCCCACCTAAACTTACCTAAATTATTATTGATCATATATTATTTACGAAGAATCATAATTGGACGTACGTAAAATCATTAGCCTGATATTTTTTTGTTAACTTCTAAATATTATGAAAACAACAAATTGAATTTGCTTCAAATGGAATTAGTTTTAGATTTTTTTAAAACGTTAAAATGATCATTAATCGATACTTAGTCGTTCGCCGATTGTCTAGACAAATTTAGACGAGAATATCTAGAATAATATGTGTGTATATATAAGTAGATACATTTTATGTGTACACATTTGTACATATGTAAATTTATGTGTAAATATAAGTTTATGTGTAAAGAATTTTTTAATATAATAATGTAACAAATAATTTTTTAGTATTTTGAGGTGAGTGATTGTAGTTTGACATTATCGAACACATCAACAAATTTTGATATAAATTTAACGACAATACAACTGATAAATTGAATTGAAAGAAATTTTGATAGTGTTAATATAATAAATATGTATTATAATACATTATTATTTCTATAAAGACGAAGTTCACCATGATCGATTTCGGGACTCTCCATCACTTTCTCAAAATCACTGCAAAACGAAACGATGTCGGTCTTTTTCTTCACCAAACCATATATGTCGAGGCTCTACTTGTTGACACAAAGCTATGATGGTTACATATCATCCATGCATCACCCTTGTTGACACAAAGATGAAGTCGTCTGCCGATGAAGATCCTTCGGTCTCTGATCCTAGCTTCTATCGAAGCATTGTCGGTGCTCTACAATATCTGACATTCACTCATTCCAACATCCCATATGTTTCAACAAGTCTGTCTATTTCTTCACGACCCTCGGAAACCGCATTTACAGACCATGAAGTGGGTGCTTTAGTATGTACACAGGACCACTCATTTAGGTTTGCAATTGCATCCGTCAACAACCACAAGCCTCACAGCCTACATTGATGCATACTAGGTGTACGAACAAACATCGCTCCACGTCGGGTTATTATGTGTATCTTGGTGATAATCGGATTTCGTGATCTTCCAAACAACAAAGACAGTATCTTGCTTGAGCACCAAAACCGAATATCATGTTGTCGCTAATGTTGTGGCTGAGGCTTGGTGGTTGCAGAAACTCCTTTGCCCGTCTTCCAATGCTACACTGATTTATTGCGAGTCTGTGTGGTCTACTTGTCAACTAACCCAATCCAACACCAACACACAAAACTAGGGGTGGGTATTTCGGGTTACCCGGATCGACCCGACCGATCCAACTCGAATAACCCAACCCATGAGATAAATGGGTTTTGTAGAAAACCCATATGGATTCAAAATCTAAAACCCAAATGGGTTTGGGTCGGTCCAGGTTCGCGAGAACCCGAGGAACCCGAACAAAGAAAAACTAAACAAACAAACCCAAACCCTCCTAAACCGTGAGTCCGTCGTCCCAGTTCCCTCTCTCACTCTCTCACTCACACGAACGCGTCTCCTAAAATTTTTTCTCAAATCGCCTCCTTGCTTCTCGTCTGTCGCCCCTCATCCTCCCGTCCGTCGTCCCTCCTCCTCCCGTCCATCGTAACAACTTCAGCATTGTAAGCCTTCCTTCCCATCCGTCGTTTCCTTCCTTCCCGTCCATCGCCCATCATCCTCCTGTCTGTCGCCCCTCCTCCTCCCGTCCGTCGCAGCAGCTTCAGCATTGTAAGCCTTCTTCCTCGGCTCTCTGTTTCAGGATCTCTATTTCAGTATATTTGTTTCAGCATTGTAATTCTTCCTTAGCTCTACGTTTCAATATCTATTTTTGTTACCTGAAACCAATGTCTCTTTCGCAGTATGTCTTCTTCTTTGGAGATGTTATTTTCGTAGTATGTATACTTTTGTGTTGAATGTCAGCATTCTCGTCCGTCGTTGATCATCTGAAACCAACACTTTTAGTCTAAAAGTCACTGATTTGGTTGATTGCTGAAAACTTGAAGACATACAACTCAATCAATTGTTATTGAAGGGACCAAAATTCACAAAATAATACTAGCTTTATTTACCAATCAATCTTTAAGTACACTTGTTTACTTTTACAAAGTACTAAAGATTTTCGCAGATAACTCCCCGTAAGTTATATGTAAATAAACACTAAACTGTTTCACACATTTTCTCACAATATCTCACTAAGTACACTTAAAACTCTGTGAACTGCTTTCACACTGTTTTTGGGACTTCTTAGATATTATCACAGATAAGTTAACCTCTTCTCTTCCTCGAGTTAACTTATCGATCTTCACCTGTGCTCAGCTAATCCGTCGGTTTTCCAGCCGCACCTCCTTGCTATTTTTCTACAAATTTAACTCATCTTGATCCTCTTTTGACTCCATCTTCTTCTCCCCATTCTTCTCTTTGACTCCATGAAATTCTCCTCATTTCTCTCACGCACCTTTCTGCATATCTCAACAACCTGATTTTACAGAAACATAACCTACGATTCTAATTTATTGCATTTACAATCTCCCCTTTTAAATTCATATCACATAAACACCCATCAGACAGTATACAGAATTCAAACACAATGCAATAAATACTCAAGCATAACAATACGAGTCATCAACCATAATGCAATACCAATCAATACAAAGAAAGTTCAAACAGAAATGTAATTAAGTACACTCAAAACCCGAAGAATCCGACGAACTCGAAATAACCCAACTACAATTCGAGTTTTTTGGGTTCAATGTTTCAAAATCCGAATAACACGAACCTGGACCGAAACCCGAAGAACCCGTCTCGAAAACCAAATGGGTTTTTTTGAATTCAATTTTTTAAAACCCGAGGAACCCGAACCCGGACCGAACCCGAAGAACCCGTCCCGAAATCGGAATTGCCAACCCCTACACAAAACACATTGAACTATACATTCATTTTATTCGCGGTAACGTTGCTTTGGATTTTATTCGTATCCTATATATTTCATCATCACCCAGTTCGCAGACATATTTACCAAAACACTTTCAACTGTATTGTTCGCATTGTTCGGATCCAATCTTTACATATGATTATCTAGTGTTTCAATTGTAGATGAGTGTTTATATAATAAATATGTAATATTATTAAAACATTTAGCTCATCTAAAATTTTTAATAGATATATTATATTATATATACTTGACTATCATGTTAAAGAGTATTCAATTATTTTTTTAAATAGTTTATGTATTATTTTAAAAGTTAAGTGATAATTTATTTCTAATTAAAAAATATACTTTATAAATTTTTTATCTTTTGGAATAAACTAATATGTTATTATTGGAATTTTTTCCCGAAAATATAAACATAGAATGAAAAACGAAAATAAAATTATTCGATTTTCTTAAAAATATGGTATAATTTTTGGGAACGATTGATAAAATGCGTGAGCGTGACATTGACATGTGAATGTTAAGAATAAATAAATATATTGCCCGAGTTATTACAGAAATTCATTGAGCTATAACATTAGCTGCATGATAGACAAATGTTATTGCGCATGCATACATACCTACATACACACATAGATATATATATAATATACATATATATATACTAAATGATAGAAAATTGTGTAAATTAAATTTTATGTTCCATTCTAATTATTACTCTTATTTACTTCTTTTTATTGGAAAAAGGAGCATCCGACGACATGCATACTACAAGCAATTGTATTTTGTCTTGGAAAATAGATTTACTATAAATATGATGAATCGCTTATTTCGAATTTATATATATGTATATATAAAGCATTTTGAGATTTCCCCCTTAAAAAGAAAATATATCATTTATATAATCCAATATACAATAAATAATATTGTCCAGAAAGAAATCGATTTGTTGGTTACTTACATACGTCTCTCATAGTATCGGACCAGTTGTATAAAACTCATATCATATTTTCCGATTACCAATGCATATTTATTACATCTTCTTAAACATAGCGTAAATATTTATTACATAAAACAAACTCCGCAAATTAATTATACAAAATAAATAATTTATAGTTTTCTATTTGATGTTATCCATACTTGATTATTATATCTAAATAAAAGTATCAATATAATTAAACTTAAAAACTAATTTAAAAATCTAGTATTGTCTAAAATAAAATTAGATATTGATTCATAGACAACGCAATATTAATGTCTAAAAATCATTCGAAACAATCGAGTTTTTTTTTCTTATTTTTTGCAAGCAAAAAACCTATATCAAAATAAATATATATGAAAAATCAATCATTTTGTTACCACGTATTTTATTTACAAAACAATATGAGCAATAATATACAAAATAATAATAATAATAATAATAATAATAATAATAATAATAATATATGCATACATCTCCCTATATATATATATACACACACTCGCACACCATCTTGTGCCACACCAAGAAAACAACAAATTCAGAATCATCAATGGCGGCTTCGTCTTCTTCCCTCAACTTCAATTTCATCACTTTAGCCCTAACCCTAATTTTCCTCCTCCTCCACTTCTCACCGGCAACAGACGCAGCTCGCCGCCTCAACGTTCAAGAAACGGCGGGTGAAGAACCAAAGGCGGCGGACGACGCTAACAACATCCCATTACCACCGTTTCCCGGCCTTCCTCCGTTCGGCGGCGGTGTTCCGTTACCTCCGTTTCCATTTCCGCAACCATTTCCACCGTTTCCGTTTCCTTCTCCGCCGGGATCTTTAGTTCCAGGTTTCCCGTTCCCGCTCCCTCCCCTACCGTTCCTAACGCCCACACCGCCGTGAAATAGTTAACGGCGTTAAGGTTTGATCATCGACGTTAGACGTACGGAATAAATAAAATCTCTGTGTTTTGGTTATGTCTCGTGCTCCGACTTTGTGGTACTATCGAGACATGTCATAATGTGTATTCAATATCTGAGATTATCATATATTCTGAAATAATATGATTTAAAAAATAATACTTTTCTACTGCTTGTATATATATATATATATGTACGACTATATAAGAGTATATTTATATACGTTGTTTTAATATGTTTTATTATACAAAATTATAAAGCTATCTAGAGATTATGTAAGGGAGATTGATTTTAATATTTAACAAACATATTGTTAATTTTTTGTTAAAACGACAATAAATTTTGTGACAACAACTTAACGCTAGTTTTTAATTTCTTTTTAATTATTGTGTTGAATTAATGGTTTGGATATGTTTTCGAAACAAATTTATGCTCGTGTTAAAGTATTTTGTTGTTAACAAGGGAAAGCATATGAAATGGAAGGATATAGAAAAATGGTGATCAATCATATTTTATATATTAAATTGGAATAATTAATTTTTATAATTAGTTGGAGTACGAGGTTTGCATTGGGTTCCTAACTTCAACCAAACTGCTAAGACTATTATTATTATATTCGTAATATAATGTTTTGTATCAACTACAAGGAATTCATGTTTGACATATTTTCATTCAAATTAATTAATATTTAATATTTTATTGATTTATTCTATATTTTGTAATTAACTGTTATAAAATTGGAATATGTCCATCTAGAAATTTTACAATATCTAAATTCGAATTTGTTCAAACGGGTAATAATTTTATAACATGAATTCGAAATCTATGCAATGTGGGTATGGATACTCAAACAATTAATCGATACTTGAACTAGAAAGAAAAAATTTATTTCCGGATGAAAAAATCTGTTCGGAAATGCACGTTCGTAATTCTAATCCGTAATCCGTTCGTATAACATCACCTGCAATCCATTTACAAAATATTCGTAAATCCATTCGAAATGAATGGGTTTCGGACCACCAAAAATCCATCTGAAATGGATCGAATTTTACGGATAGATAGACATACTATATGTCCGTAAATTTTGGATGGAACATATTCTGTTCCTAGTCGATTTGAAGATACTTGTATTGTCCGTAAATTTATGGACAAAATACATTATTCGAATTGAAAATCGTAAATTTTTAATAATGATGAAAAAAGAAAACGAAAACAAAGATGAAGTAGAGACGACTATGACATGATGTAGATGTAGAAGCGATGAGAGAACGAATTACACTACGAAGATTATCCGTAGGGAGGAAAAACGACCAATTCGAATTTGCGGGTTTGAGTACTTTGTTGAGTTCGGTTAGGGTTTTCCGGCATTTCTTTTTCTTGTGCCTCAAGGAACCAAACCGATGAATCTGAATCAAAATTTTGTGTAGTATGACAGTGCAGTTATGAAATATATTTTATGAAATATATTATTATTCGATATCGTTAACAATGAAATGATTGTTAAATCTTGTTTATAGAGTTACAAAGATGAATTCTAAAGCTGAAAATTTGGATTGCTTGGGACGCAAGAATCGAAAAAGTTAGAATCTTTGTATAGAAAGAATGAGAAAGAATTGGATTTGAATCTTTCTGAGATCTAATGGAGATTGAATTGAAGATGTTATTTACTTCAAATCGATCCCAAAAAGCTTTCCTTTGGTTAATCTCAATGAACATGGCGACGCAACAAACACATTCTTATGGTTCCAATATTCGATTAGACGATGATTCGGGTCGAGAGATTCGATTGCCTGCGGTTCAAATCAGTTTACGTGAGCGATAAACCCGGAAATATCGAAACAATTTATGAATGTTTTCTTTACCTGAATTATCGACGGGGAGTGAAAACCGAACATTTCAAAGCCGTTGATGTTCTTTAGGGAGGATAGAGCGAGCCGATTGTATCGTTCTTGACCGTTGCGTTTCGTTATTTCTTCTTTAATTCTCCGCAAAACCATTTCCCAACAATCCTGGGCCGACACATCGGAAAAGCTCTCGCCTGGAGATTCCTCGAGTGTAACCTGAACGACGATCATACTCTATGATCAGTTTAAACCCAAATTATCCGTTTAAAACCCGAGTTACCCATTTAAACCAGAATTACCCATATTTAAATAACCCAAAAAACCTGAATAACCCGAAATAACCCAAATACAATTCGGGTTTTTTGGGTTCAATGTTTCAAAACCCGAACAATCCGAACCCAACCCGAAACCCGAGGAACCCGTCCCAAAAACCAAATGGGGGTTTTTTGTTCAATTTTTTAAAAACCGAGGAACCCGAACCCGGACCGAACCCGAGGAACCCGGATTGCCCACCCCTAATCATACACATATATATATATATCGTTTCTTGGATTTGGCAGGACGTATAAAAGTAATGTTTAAAGAGTTACTTACCCTGAACAACGGGCCTAAGAGACCCGCATCGACAACCTCGGATATATAGTAAGTTATTCTCGTTGGATCGAGTACGCTAAAGAACTTGACACGACTCTTGAACCCTGTAAGAACGTAGAACAAACCTCGGGTTAAACGTTAACGGGGACAGCTTGTAATTGAAGTTATATTGCGACGTACCTTTCGGGAACATAGCGTGTTTATTGCACCAAAGCTTTCCAAAAACCAGACATCCGAGACTTAACGGCTCGACCGTGGCTGCACCAAAGACACCATTTGACTCATCGCTCGTACTAACCTCTTTGTTCTCTGCGGTTTCCGCGAGATTACCCAACTGAAGATCGACATTCAGATCAAAAGGATTCTCCTTTACTTTCTTTTCCTCGACGATATCGGAATTTGGTGTAAAACGTAAACTCGATTGATCTTCAATGCGGTCACTGCTCGATACCCTCGAAGCAATTATGTTAAGATCATCGATTTCCCCTTCCAACGCTTTACCTAAAAATCTTAACTCATCCATCGTGTAACGCAGAAGGACGAATCTGTCTTTCCCTTCGCAAGTACAAAGCTCGTCTGCGTGTTTAAGACATGCGTATTTCTCGGGACAGCAGTTACAACCAGAAGCCGAGAGATGTAAGTCATAGAAACACGAGAAACATTCACGTTCGGTGTTCGAATCAAAGTCTTTCTCCATCTTCAACAATCGAAAATCGCTTTCAAGAACCGCCGCCATTCGTTCCTCTTCCATACACAACCGAGTCTACAATATAAACGACTAACGAAATTAGTCAACGTGAAAATGACGATATTAGCCTCGGGTGATCTTATTATTTACCTGAATGGCTTTAGTAAGTGTTCCGTTCTTTCCGCAGAAGCTTTTCCATCGTAAGTTATTCCGATTTTGATTCCCCGTTGTTGCGAGTTCCGAAAGGGCATCGATAGCTTCAAGAGTTGCTCCAAGAAGAAGCTTATCATGAGACAAAGACGTCTTTCGAATCCCTTTACGGTATAATTCTACCGCTCTCTGTCCGTGCGATAACCAATCAACGGGTGCTACGTTCACCGCTTCCGCACAATTGAAACCACAGTTGAATCCGGCATGATATGCCCTCGGGAACGTCAGTACGTACTCTCCAGCATTCTGAACAACTCGATAAACCGACACTCCCTCATCTTTTAGAATCGAAGGAGAAAATTGCGTAACCTGAAGAAAGAAAGAAAGAAAGAACGAATCAATCCACACTTTTAGGACGATAAACGGATCAAATATAACCGAATCAAACGGTCTTATTACCAGTCCATGAAGTAAATCCGGTTGTTCTTCAAACAAATCTGGTAAATATTTCTTCATTACTTTCTCGAACACCGTTGCATGGCTTCCAGGAACACCGTACCATACTTTTGGTTCACCGAAGTGATGATAGTTTAACGAATATAGATGATGATCCTCCACATGCTTTTTCCAACAAAGAAACAACGATTCGATTCATGGCGTAAATTCCAAATTAAGAACAAAAAAAAAACAAAATGGATCAAGAACTTACCCAACAAAACGAAGAAAAACACATCCCGACGTATAGCCATGGCACCAAAACCCCCGAGATATCACAATGTTCGAATGCAAGAACGGAACCAGACAGACGTGGTAAGTTATTCAAGTTCCAACCAGAAGTAATGTACTTATCCATCTCACTTCCGGTTAATGTTTTGATTCCTTTCGGAAATCCGCTTCCCATTACACTATTCTCCAAATCGGCTCCGTAATAGACCTGAAAAACCGAAAAAACATTGAGATTTCCACAAAAATGTCGATACAAGCCATTGATAATGTCGAAAATTAACTCGAAAAAGGTCAAATTTTGTACCTCTACTTCATCTGTCGGTTTTTCAACGATCCGCCAGTATTCTCCTTCGATTTCCTCCACGGATGGAATCCATTTTGTATCATCAACACAATCTTTCTTTTCAAAGTATGAATCTTTGAAATACCGAGCAAATTTCTCAAACTCCTCAAGAGTGAAATCTGAACCTGAATTGAAACCAAATTTCTCTTCAGTTTCAGGAGATGAAACTGATTCAGAGCTTGATCCGATCCGTCTCCTCGAGGAACCCATTTTTGAGTTTCTTCTTCGTTTCCGTTTTCTACTTTTGGGTTTCTTCTTCATTGGCTCTCGGTTCTGAAGCAAGTCGACATTCTGAATTCGGGTTGGAAATTTCGTTTGCTCCCATATACTTTTCTCTTTAAGCCGACATGGAGGAGTCCATGTCGATGGCGGAATGATTCGACATATACCGTATGATTCCGCAATTGGGCGTATCTTTTCGATGTAAGCAAGTGTATCTTCAAACTCCTGATGATCAAAACACGACGAAACGAATAACCATTAAGACAAAAACAAGAAATGAATTCATCAAACCTTAACAATTCTGTCTGAAAATTTACCTCTATTGTCGGGTAGAACACCGGTGCTTCGTCAATCATTGGTCTCTGTGATTCAGCCGGTACCCATCTCGAAAGAACCTGGAAACATACAACATATATATGCATATATATATAAAGATCAGTCTTTTTTTCGAAACTTCGAATCGGATAGAAAAAAAACGTAAGAATTAGTTCATCGTTACCTTCCGATGGCGAGGACTATTTGGGGTTTCTAAGTTAATGTCTTTATCTGTGGAATGATTTAGAGACATGTCCTGGAAAAAAAACATACATATGATCAGTTTGTATATGATCTTAATTGTGTAATAACAGATTTCAAGTTCGAGAAAGAAATCTGTGATACAATTGAATCATTACAAACATGAATAATCAATCATATACACTCAAACAGATAACGATGATGATGATGATGATGATGATACTGAGAGATCATCAAACTCATGAATAATCAATCATATATACACTCAAACAGATGATGATGATAATGAGAGATCATCACACACATGAATAATCAATCATATACACTCAAACAGATGATGATGATGATGATGATGATGATGATGATGATGATGGATCATTGCACATGAATAATCATATCTACAGCAACGGAAGCATCCATATGGGGAATCAAAATACATCATATATTATCTCCTACAATAACGATTGAATTTACATCTAAATGCAAAAGGACAAGACATCGGAATCTTACCTCTTTGCCCTGAGATTCAGACGGAGCAAATCTGAAATTCTCCATCACTCCGAAACAAAAACCAACTTCTGAAAGCTGAAATTTCCTCAATCAGTAACCTAAACAGAATAAAACAATATCAGAAACCCTAATTTACCAAAATCCAACGAAATTGGGTATACATATATATATATATAACGCAATCCAAGTTAAGATGAAAAAAACAGAAACCCTAACCCTAATAAAACTCCCAAACATAACAGAAGAAACATCAAAGGTTGTAAGAGATTAAAGTTTGCAGATTTATACCAATTAGAAACAACCCAACGCTAAAAGGCTTTTCCTTTTTCCTCAAGAATTTGCCTAGAAATTAAATTCGCAATAAAAATAAAATAAAGAGATTAAATTGACCGAGTCGAAGAGGAATTTAACAAGAATAAGACAAAACCAAACCGAAACTAAACTAAACCACGAAAAGCTCTCTCCTTTGTCATAAACAGAAAAAGGGGTAAAAGTAAAATTATTCAATTTTTTTTTTATTATTAATGACAAAAAAAAGGGGAAGACGTGTGAAGGAGTGTTATGTGATATATTCTGTATTGACTCGGTCATATTCTCTAATCTTCCTGTTTTAAAGGATGATTTAATCCTTTAATTACTTAATTAAATCCTTAAATATTTTACCAAATCAGAAAAAAAAATCACGAAGCGGT
>CM071866.1:1179000-1207792 GCA_036759665.1 Gynandropsis gynandra | reverse complement strand
CAGAAGGAACGCACGCTTGTAGAAGATTATTTCACAACATAACAAACCCATATTTTACGATTATCCTTTATGTTATCGCCCTTCGATTTTGTACTTATTTACGATTCTGCCATTGTACTTCTTCCTTCTTCGGTTTTGTCTGTGTCGGAAAAAAAAAAGTAAAAAGCTATTTCCCCCGCGTGTGGCGTTCGTCTGCGAAACGTAGTCGTTTGGTAAAGAGGGAGAAAAGGGAAAAAAGAGAAATCTCAATTTCGCCCCATAGTTTTTAATTATTTGGGTTCTTACGCTATTAGTTTAAGAGGTGTCAAATCAAGACCAGACAAAATTATGGCAAATCATAATTGAATCAATCTTGAAAGCTAAGAGTTTAATCTAGGTAACTTGGATGATGATTGGTTACTTAAAACATTATATGATACATCTTATTATAATTAATCGATATAAAAGAAAACGAAGTTTATATAATTTATATTGAAAATCGATTCGATAATACATCATTTCGTGGTTATAATTTCTTTGATCTTACTACAATTAAAACGTTCTTGAAAACACATAAAATAACAATTATAAGAATATGATTTATACAAAAATATCAAAGTTACATCTAAATTTAGTTTTACAATTCAAGATAAGATGAATCAATTTCTACGGAATCTACACGAGTTTTCATTATGCGTAGATATTTTGCACACCTACGAACCATTTGGGATAAGACACAAAATAATATGAGCCTAGATAAATGTTATATTATTATCAGTATAATGAAGGTATTACAATCCACATTCCAAATATTTTTACAACTTGACTAGAAAATATTAAATGTATTGGTAATGTTAATAAGTCTATTAATTTTCGAAACTCGAATCCAAGTATTATGTAGATAGATCCAAATATATAACAAGAAAATATGATTCTTTTTTATAAAACTTGATTCTTTTCGTTCTCTAAGGACATTATATATAAGAAACAAATTGAAATTTATGAAAATAAGAAAAACATTTAAAAATCGGGACATTGCTCGACCAAGCAAATTGATTACTCGGTCGAGCGCCATATTCTCGACTAAATATTTTTATTCTCTATGCTTGATCGCACTACAAATTCACTTGATCAAAATCTTGAATCTCTTTTTAGACATAAATTTCAGGTTGAGCGATCAATATTCTTCAAATGATCATTAGGACAAAGGTTTTGCTTGGGCCGAACATGGTATGGCGCTGCTGGGGCCAAGTGAATATTGCTCGTATGGAAAAAATCCGCTTACCATCCTCTACCTGAAGTCATGACACGTATGATTGACTTAGTTGGACTTGGCACGCTCGTGGAGAATTTAGAATTCTTGAGCGATCATATAAACAAACACGTTATAAAGTTCGTTCTCTCACGGTAGCCCTTGTGATCGATCCTCGTGCATTGTGTCATATTCGAGATCCCGTTCTCATCATAGAACGAAGTACAAATATGTGTTACTACATCCATATTATGTGACTTACTCGATCATTTTTCCGCCTCTAACACACGATTTTGCTTGTCTCTCTTCTTTGTTGTTAGGTTTGAATCCTTATCCTTGCTTTTTATATGACACATGTGAATCGTTTTAGTTGCACCTCCGAGCTATTATCTCTACAACACGACCAAACTAAAATCATATAATGAATAAATTAAACACTTGAAATAAAGACAACCGATAGATGGAAGAAAAAAAAATCACGACTTTTGAGAAAATCGATAATGTGACTATATATCAACATCGAAACTAGAATAGATTAATGTATGTGTGCATTTTTCATGTAGTCGCATCAATCCGCAGCAGGGTCAAATAGAAATCACAATACATTTCTACATGGTGGTTTAGATAATGATTTCTATATACAATTTCCAACGAACTTCTCTTTCTCCATCCTGGAATACTATATTTTCTTTTATCGTGTTGAAGGTATTTGGATGCATGTCATTGTATACGTAGATGATTTACACCATGGAAGAAATAATATCCTTTCCATCACCATATTCAAGACATATTTGAAGTTAACGTTTTCATATAAAGGTTTAGGTCCATTCAAATATTATCTTGGGTTGGCATAGAAATAGCTCGAAATACAAGTGAGATTTATTTATCGTAAAGAAAATATAAGGTGAACATTGTCTAAGGATATTGTCTTTCTCAGGCGAATTTTTTATTTTACACCAATACAACATAATCACCACCTTCTCTACTCGTCAATATATTTACTCGATAAACCTAAACCATATACGAGGTAGGATAATCGACTTGTATACTTAACCATTATTCGCCTGGATTTGTATTCGGTTCATATTCCAATACAATTCATGCAATGATCCGTTTTGAAACATTGAAACGTGGTTTTGTGAGTTATACGTCATCTTGAAGGATTACTAGATCAAAGTGTCTTACAATATTTTTAACACTATTTTCTCTCAACGTATTATGATTTTGATTAAAGGACTTACGACCTTATATCGTCGTTTTCTTACAAGGTTTGCGATTTTCCTTGATAATTCATCTATTTCACAGAAAAAAAAAACTATTCAATGATTTTTCCTATCGAAACATAATTTCGAACTATATAATTTGTATGCACGGAGCACAAGCTTCTTCATTTTTCATGTGACAATCAAGTGGTTTTCCATATTTCGACTAACCTAGTTTTTAACGAACATACCGAATATACAAAGATCGATTAATATTTCATTTAGGATGAGACAAGAAGAGCTAGATGTGTATTCTCAAAATAATTTTGGACTATAGCAATTTAAATATCTCATTCATGCTCCAATTTTGAATTTGAAAGTAGTATTAACAGAAATATCCAATTGAAACCCGAAGAACTCACATAGAATGATAAATTGATACCAAAGCATCAAAACCAGACTTTGATCGATCGAAACAACAATCTTTTCTTCATTCTAAAGTGTATTAACTAAACATAAAAATGTTTTCCAGAAAGTTTAAATCTTTTCGACGATTGATCATAACAAAGACTGTAAAAAAAGTCTAAAGCAAAGCTTCAAGCACATTGACCATGGAGGATCAAACGTAATTCAAATCATTCAAAATCATTCAACAATACAAATGATAATATGACATCCCTTTTGAAAAAAACATGGGAATCAACGACCGCCATTCTAAAATTCTTCCAGAAACTCATTCTGCTGTTGTGTCTGAAAATCTGACAGATCTTGAATCAACTATACAGAGCAAATCCTAAGTAAAGATCAAACCCATTTCCGACCAGTAAAGATAATCGGTTCTTTGCTCTAAACCCTATTCCTTACACATCCAAAAGCCTGAACCAAGATGGATATTAATTCATTCAATTCCATACTTAGTGTAGATTCCATTGCAATAGCCGTTATATCTTATCTCAGGCAACAAATTTGAAGATTTCTTGGTGGTTCCATTGCAGTAAACACTAATAGGATCCACCATAGCTCCGTTACGATGATTATGGTGGTTACAGTCTTGTTGGACAGAGCCCGGTTGAAGAACTGCATCTAACTCGCCACACGATGCTGCGATCAGTCCTGAAATCGGAAAAAGGTAGAGACTTTGAGAAGTTTTGCTTCGATTTCGGATCCTTTTAGATGAAATGATGAAAAGGGTTTGACCTAAGAACAAAGGAGAAGCTTTCCATGGTCTAGATTTGTACTCAGGGTGAAATTGAGCACCGACGAAGAACGGATGCGTAGGGATTTCGATTATCTGCACGATCGACGTAAGATGTAAGGACGATATCGATCTGTTTGGAGACTTAAGAAACCCTAAATCCTGCAAGAAACCCTAAACCCTAAACCCTAAAAACGTTGGATCAACGAACCTCCATGCGTTGGCCTGTTTCATCTTTTGCGGTAAAAGATAAACCCGCCTTCTCGAGACGTGGGACCATATCAGGATTTACCTGCAAGAAGCAATGCTTATAGTCATCTGTGAAAGTAAATGTTGAAGAATTTTGATCTATTTTCATACCTCGTATCTATGGCGATGTCTCTCGTCAACAAAGTTCTTGTTTCCATATCTATAAGAACCGAAAGATATAATTAAACTACTGTAAAAAGCAGAGGCGTAAAACGACAGAGTCAAGAAGATCAAACGGTTCTTACAGTTTTGCGGATTTACTGTCCTTGCCATGGAAAAAGGTTCTTCTTGATCCCAACCGCATAGTGCCTCCCATATGCGTTCTCGAGCCCTACTCAAGAATCAAGATGAATTGAATGAATTCAGGAAAAAGAATCAGATACGGGTGCGGATTGAGTAAAGAGAATGAGAATTACAAACCTCGGGCATGAATACGATACATGGATTTTTCGTGACGGGAACAAATTCTGTGCTGTTCGCATCGTGCAAACCAAGAACTGACCGTGCATACTCAATGACAGCAATCTGCATACCAAGACAGATACCGAGGAACGGGATTCTGTTTTCTCGTGCATATTTTGCTGCAAGAATCTTCCCTTCCACGCCCCTATCGCCAAATCCTCCCGGGACAAGAATTCCATCTGCACCCTGAAGACGATACGAAAAATGAATCATGGCTATTAACCATAGAAAACACAATCTTTACAAGGCATTTTCTATAGGGTGTAAAATGAGCTGCCGACTCGCGAGCCAACTCTAGCTCGGACCATATTTAAGCGAGCCGAGCTGGATATTTTCTAGCTCGTTTAAAAAACAAGCTGATGAGCTGAGCCCAAAACGAGTCCGAGCTTAGACGAGCTGGCTCGCGAGCTGACGAGCTGACTTACGAGCTGCAAAAAAAAATCATGTACAAAAATAAAATAGTTTGTTTTTTTGTATATCATATATAATATTGCATTTAATAAAACATAATATATTGTTTAAACATAGTATAATATTATAATGTATTTTTTCTTTTTCTAATAATTGATATAACAAAATAAAGAAACAATAGTAAACTTACGAGCGGTCGAATTTAGTACAATGATATTTTATACTTTTTATTCGAGAAGGTTTTTTTTATTTAGTACAATGGTATTATCACATATGATATTACAACTAATTCAAAATAATTAAATAGTCTGGCTCGCGAGCCAGCTCGTTTTTTGGTGAGCTAGAGGCGAGCCGAGCTGAGCTGGGATTTTCCAGCTCGTTTTTTGGCGAGCTGAGCCGGGCCGGCTCATTTTACACTCCTAATTTTCTATAGATTAGACCCATGAAGTAGAAAAATTTACAGACCTTAAGTAACTTCCATGCTGCCTTATATGCGTCTGGATTCTGCGAATTCGTGAATTTATCTCAGATTCAGGTACCGTTAAAAGTATTAAAGCGTAAAAACGTAATTTCGTTTTAGCTATAGACCTCTTTTTCCGAGGATTTTTCAAGATCACAAGCAGGAATCCAATCAATGATGAGCTTTTTGCGACGAGCAACAGAAGCATGAAGGAGAGCCTGAAATACATTAACATGAAATCTTAAGCCATTACAGGAAAATCACCATGAAGATCCAAGGAGATATATACAGAAACGGAATCATTATATGTACGTTATACCTTCGTGATAGAGAGATAAGCATCAGAGAGTCCTGTATATTTCCCGACGATAGCGATTCTAACCTATAAATTACAAGAAAAGAAAGGGAATTGTTCAGTAAAATAGACATCAAGATTTGTGGATTGAAAGGATTTTGTTAAGAATTAAGACCCACCAGGACATGTAAATTGTCACATAGATTAGCCATTGAAGTCCATTCCTCCAAAGAAGGTTCTTTAATTATACTGTTTCATATAATCAAACCTCGTTTTAGGACCGTTTTGAATGTTCAATTTTTACGTATGAAGCTCGAAAAATTCGTTAAAACCGCATACCCTTCAAGGTTAAGCACTTTTGAGAGCGCCTCGTGAGCCTTTTGTTCCTATTCAAGGGGGAAGATTTTACATGGTTATACGATGATTTTGAAACGTCGTAAAATGAATAAGATTGTGAATATTATGAATTGTACCTTTAACAACAACGGGATATGCCAAATGTTGGAAACATCATAGAGAGTGAAGATATTCTCAATCTGAAAAACGAGTTCGTCTATAAGTAAAACAAACCAAGAATAAAGGAGGTAATAAATTCTTTTTTTGTGTCATACCGGAACATGGCAAAATTGAGATAGTTTGGCTTTCACATTCTCGTCGAGCGCCTATCGAAAAAGATTGAATTTTTATCAGAACCGAATATCGAATACCCGAGATTTAGATTCTTGATGAAACAGAGGAAATCAAGAAATGAACCTTAGCGCTTCGACAAGCCAAGATATTTGGTGTTAAACCCAATCCACGTAGCCCTCGAACACTATGCTGAGTCGGTTTCGTTTTCTGAAAGAATCAAATGGATTTAGCTAAGTAAAATCAAGATTAAACTGATCAAATAAATCAAATAGATTTTACCTGTTCACCAACGACATTTAGCACAGGCACGAGACTGACATGGATCAAACAGAAATTTCCAGGGCCTGAAGTTAAATCATCATCAAATAGATTTTACTTCTCTTTCTTTTTACTTTACTATTGATATCAGTATGAACAATTTATCTTACCTACACGATACGAGAACTGACCAAGGGCCTCAATAAAGGGCATGGACTCGATATCGCCTGCGAATGATACAAGACTTTACGATGAGATAAAAAGGGAAAAAAACGAAGACTTTTGTTCATCTTTCTTTGATTTTTGTACCTATAGTTCCGCCTAATTCGATAACACAAACATCTGTAGAACCTTCTTTTCCATCCACAGGTATCTTTGCAACTCTTTCAATCCATTCTTGAATTGCATCAGTGATGTGAGGAACAACCTAATATGTTCCAACTAACTTATGTCATTCTGACTCAGCACCAAAATATGATAAGACCAGAAGATATGATATGACACTTTGTTTTCCCACCTGAACAGTCTTTCCCAAATAATCTCCTTTCCTTTCTTTATCAATAACATACTGTAAAACCAAAGAAAGTAAGAATTTTGATGAGTTGGGTGTTGATTTACCTAACAAAGTCCACTCATTTAGATCTTAAATTATCCTGTCAAATATGGGTTGGGCCTAACTAATCCCAAAAGCTAGCTCAAGAGTTTAGGGTTGTCCAACACCATATATACAAGTCCCAAGATTCATGTCCTAGCCGATGTGGGACAACTTATCATAACACTCCCCCTCACGCCCAGGCTCGGTCCTGGAGCGTGGACATCACAATCGGGGGCCCACATCGGTATAATTCAAATCAGGACGAACCGAGCTCTGATACCATGTCAAATATGGGCTGGGCCTAACTAATCCCAAAAGCTAACTCAAGAGTTTAGGGTTGCCCAACACCATATATACAAGCCCCAAAGTTCATGTCCTAGCCGATGTGGGACATGAATATTCAATAATTTTAATAATCGAATATTTTTATTATATCAGTTGAATGACTTTAAAACCCTAAACTCTTGAGCTAGCTTTTGGGATTAGTTAGGCCCAGCCCATATTTGACATGGTATCAGAGCCCGGTTCGTCCCGATTTGAATATACCGATGTTGGGCCCCCGATTGCGATGTCCACGCTCCAGGATCGAGCTTGGGCGTGAGGGGGAGTGTTATGATAAGTTGTCCCACATCGGCTAGGACATGAACTTTGGGACTTGTATATATGGTGTTGGGCAACCCTAAACTCTTGAGCTAGCTTTTGAGATTAGTTAGGCCCAGCCCATATTTGACATATCCAAAAGAGATATAAGTAATTCGATTCACTTGCCTGGTAAATCTTCCCGGTAGTAATATTGTTATCTCGGGTTAATTTGATATCTAGAAATCTCTCATAGTTTCCAAGATCAAGATCCACCTTACAAAACACATCAAGATTAAGGTTAATAAATCAAGATTAAGGTTAAATCTTGTCTGCTAAAAGACAGAAGAAGAACAAAGGTTACATTTTGTCTGTACCTCACCACCATCATCTAAGACGAACACTTCACCATGTTCGAAAGGAGACATGGTTCCAGCATCAGTGTTCAAATAAGGATCTGAGAGTTCATTGAAAAGATAAGATTGAGTGTTCTGTAAGTAATATCATCACTCAATAAGATGAAAAATCAAAAGGAAAAAAGAAAAAAAGATACCGATTTTGATTGAAGTAACGCGAAGACCACATGACTTAAGAAGAACTCCAATACTACTTGCTGTCACTCCTTTGCCCAATCCACTCACAACACCTCCCGTTACAAGCACGTACTTCATTTTCCTTTATTCCAAATTTTTAACCTTTTTCCTATTTAACAACAAAAATTTACTGACCCAGATGCAAAATTCACTCGGGTAAAGAATTTTGGTTGTTGGTTCAGATTTTCTCTTTCGAAAGCAACGATCTTGAAGCAAAAACAGACATATACATGAGCATAAACAGAAACAGAATCATATACACATACACACAGACACAAAAACAGAACAGAAGATTGAGATGGGAGTATGAAGTGTCTTAAATTACAGAGGAAGGCAAATTTTAAGCTAATATCCTTTCCCAAGAACAACACAGACGCAGGAACAGAACGTAAAAGGAACAGACTAGACTCATAATATAAAGTTTTCCCCTTTTTTATGAAATCATTGGGAAGAATTAGAGAAAAAAAAACTCCCGCATTTTCTTCTGATAAAGCCCAGAAAACGAATTCCTCTAAGTAGAATCAGAAACCTAAGAGTGTAATCAGAAGCTTTAAATTGAAAATCAGAATCAGAACACAAACAAAAGAAAACGCCACATAGCAAGAGAAAAGCATGAATCACAGTGAGAAGGAATTCTTGTTGTGTGTGTGCGTATAGCTTGAGTGAGAAGAGTTAGAGCAAAAGCTTCTGCATTTTCCTCGGAAAATCCACCAGAAAACAAAACCCAATAAGCAGAATCAGAAACGCAAAAGCAGGAGAAACAGAGACTTAAGAGCGGTCGAAACGCGACGCAGTACCTGGAACAAACCGGCGACTGCGTTACCGGGCACTTGGATATCAAAACCTGGTTATGGGTTTTGGATAAGGAAAGTGAGAAGAGCGTGAAAGCGATTGGGAGAGAGAGAGAGAGAGAGAGAGAGAGAGAGAGGGAAGGAGAGAGAGAGAAGGGTTTTAGGTTCACGCCATTGACGACGGGGCTTTATATAAAAGAAGCAGTAAGTCGCGGCTAGCACTTCTCAAAAACCCTCCTCTACCTAAAAACTTCACATTTTTAAATAAATAAAAATAAAATAAATAAATAATTTGGCTGTTAAACAATATATAAATTGAAATTTATTATCTCATTCTCATAAACTAAATAATAAAATATATTTCCTTTTTTATACATATCTTTATATATGCGCCATAAATTACGGAAAATATTTTTAAATCTTTGAATGAGGAATTAATTCTTTGAATGGGTATATACTCTTATGTTTCTAAAAGTTATTAATTTTGTAAAGTTTATATTTTTTATTGATTCATTACGAAGTTTGCTTTTTTTAACACCAAAGTTCAGTTTTTTTTATTGGGCATATTTTGTTATAATCGTCAAAACTTGTAAGTTGTAATTGTTGTTTTTCGCATGTGAACTAATGAATAAATCGAGAAAAAAATTTATAATGAATTATAAATAATTTAGAATAAAGATAATTTTGTTTAAAGTTTTGGAAATTAAAAAAATTATTTCCCACCATAAATAAAGATCAGGAGACCGACCCAATATCTAGAATTAAAAAAAAAACAATCTTTAGTTTAAATTCTATAAAAAAACAACCTTAACGTTAAATATATAAATATGGATATTTTGTGTATATATTGTATGAACTGCATACTTTAATTGTAGTGAACTTTGGAATTCAATTAAAATAAAATATATTAAAAATATGATGTGTATGTATAATATATATATATATATGTATGCATACGTAGTCGGGTGGATATGGAACTGGGGACAGGACTTATTGACTTGTCTTGAGTACTGTGTGACCACTCAGGTGGATCATATTAACGGTATTAACTAATCACTAATTTTAATAATAATAACAACACATATATTGATTTATTTCTATAAAATAAAAAAAAATATAAGATTCCAATAAATTTATATCCCGTCTATTTCCAAAATTTTGTAAATCTTCAGTTTTTAAAAATTCGATTATTTGTAGAGGCAATATATATTTTTTTCTAAGCAAATTTGAGATCACATGGGTTGGAGAGATTTGGACTGGTCGTACCGGGGCCCACCGGTTCGATCTTGTTCGGCTTCACATGGAAATGATTACCGAATTTGTTCTTCTTTTTTTCTACTATAACCGGTTTAGCCAAACCAAGACCCTCGCTCTAATTAATATTGTGAATTGTTTTCCTCATATATTCTATAGCTGATGTCTAATATAATTTATTTTTAATATATAAAAGCAAAAATGATAAAAATCGTTTAGATATTAGGGGGTGTTAAATGGATCTACCCATATTCAATACGTATAAATATGGGTTAGGTTGATTTGTTTTAACCTATATATAAAATCAATTTATGGATTAGACTAAAATTTTAATGAATTTATATAGATTACGGATCAATTTCTATTTCTATGTTAAAATTAAAAATATAATATATATAATACATATCTAATTTATATATAATAATAAAATATATTTATAATATTTTTAAAATTTTTATTTTCTAAAATAAATAATAATATATATCAGATTAAATTTTCTTTCCTTACACTATTCTTTCATCTTTTTTCTCTGTCGAGTGACGACTGTGAATTCTTCTTCCTTGAGTCGATTCGAATTTAAGCTTCATCGGTGAGTATTTGCTATCGTCTCTTTTTATTTCTTCGTTGTTGATATCATGTGTTCATATGATTGCTCTACGTATTTTTCTTTGTGTGTTTGTCTATGTCATTGTTCGTCATAAACTCACAGTATTCTGTGTCGTGTGTTCGTCAATTTTGTTATATTCGTCCGCCGTTTATGTTCGTTTGTCTTCATCTGTCGTGTGTTTGTCGGTTATGTTATATTCATCTATCGGTTCTATGTCGTATCTTCGTCGTTTTTGTTTGTTCGTCTTCATTTGTGGTCTGTGGTGTGTCGTTTATTATTATTCATCGGTTATGTCCGTCTGTCGTTGTGGTATATCATTTGTCGTCGATTTTTTTCTTCGCCTATCGTGAGTTCTATTTTTGTTCATCTTCCATTGTGTGTTGTTTGTCATGTGTCTGTCGTTGTCATCCATCGTGCATCTGTTCTGTTTGTCTGTCGTGTGTCTGTTAGTGTTACTAGTTTGTCTGTTGTCTATGGTGTGTTTGTTACTGTTTTGTTCATTGTCCATCGTGTGTTTTTCTTCGTTTGTCGTAAAATTAAATTTGGTTTTCTTATTATTGTAGATGATTTCTTCAACATCAGATGAATTACATCGCAGTACTACGAAAGTAGTATTGGCATTGAACGAGAATATTGAAGCATCTAGAGATGAAATAGATGTAAGTCTTACTCGTAAAAGGAATAAGAAACTTACTTCATACGTGTGGAAACATTTTATTAGGATAGATGAGAATAATGTTGAGTGCATCCATTGCAAACAAAAATATGCACAAAATATATTTGATGTAGAGTTAATATCATTATAAGATTTTTATGAATTTGATGATATTTTTTAGACAAGAGAAGAAGAAGACAAATCACTTTTGCATATATATCTGGATAAAAAAGAAATCGAGAATGTTATATTATCCCGATTTGGATGTCTTGGGATATTGGAAGGATAATCGACATCGATATCGTGAGTTGGTGTACCTAACTTCTGATGTACTAAATATTCTTATAACTATTGTTGTTTCTGAATCATCTTTTAGTATTGCTACTCGAACTTTGAACAAATAGAGAAGTCAACTTCTCCCTTAAAATGTGCAAACTTTACTTTGTTCTCATTCTTGGATGCACGATTTTAAAAATGACAAGAAGGTAATATAATTTCGAATATATATATTTTTTGTTTATAATTTTATTTAATATATTAATTCATCTATGTATTTATTTTTATTTTTTATATGTATGGATAATGAAGAAAGTAAAGATTGAAAACAAAATCTTTTTATTTAGAATTTTAAACTTTTATTTGGACTTTCTATATTGTTTATGAATTATTTTTATGTTTTAATATTTTAATGTATTTAGATTTTTTAAAAATTTTAGGAATTGTTTGAATTATTTATGATTTTTTTTATATTTTGATTAGTTAATTATTATACAATTGTAAACAAAAAATTCAATCCAAGGGTTAGTCCATATAACCCGCGGGTTTTGGTGATCTAGTTTATATTAAAACATCCCAACTCATTTTAAATATGAATTTGACTTGAATGACCTAAAAATAACTCAATCTATGATAGATTGGATGGACTAACCCAATTAACACTCCTATTATATATAAATCATTCAAAAAATTAATTTATGTGTTTAGTGATAAGTATAATTCTATAATAAAATTTATTTTAAACCATATAAATTTTTTAAATCAATTTGTGAATCATAACAATTTCATTCCATTATATGTCATTCATGGGTATATACCTAGATAGATATAAAATAGAAAATGTAATAATTTATTTTTATAAAGAAAATACACTACTAGAAATTCAAAATTTCTGAATGGGATTTGCAGACGGACCTTTTCGTCTGGAAATTTTGAAACGAATTAGGGATGGAATGGGGATGGGAAATTAAATCTGTTCGTAATTCGTCTGCAAATTTGCATACTGAAAGATAGTCCCCAGGTCGTTTGTTTTCGCGGACGGATTAGAGATGAATTCGAAGGACGTTGCGGATTAGGGGAGGTTTTTCGCATCCGTTCGCAATTTGCGGACCGAAATAGTAACCGTCCGCAATATTTAAGGACAGTTTCCACAAATGTACGGATAGTTGCGGGGTATCGTTTGGATTTAGGGACGTTTTCGGGACGGTTCGTCGG
Source organism: Gynandropsis gynandra (assembly GCA_036759665.1). NCBI lineage: Eukaryota > Viridiplantae > Streptophyta > Magnoliopsida > Brassicales > Cleomaceae > Gynandropsis > Gynandropsis gynandra. The sequence continues at coordinate 1,194,834 of CM071866.1, read as the reverse complement.
TAAATATTTGTCTAAGTATGTGATCCGTCCTTAATCAGTCCAGAAATCATCTATACAACCCTGCCACTTTCATCTATTTCTCACACACAATTCTCATATATTTCACTACATATATTGTTTTTGTTTCTAGTTATAGTGGCATAATGGTCGAGAGCAAATATTTTTGTTTCTAGACAATGGATGTATAGAAGAATTGATCCAGAAATTTAAGGTGTATCGAAGGAGTTTATAGAAGACGTAACATAGTTTATGACGATGGTGACAAATCGATAAGTTTATAAAGAAATCGGTAAGTTGGTTTGTCTATGCGTCAAATGCAAAAATGAAAATTTGTTAATGAGAGAACCATTTGGAATCATCATTATTTAATAGGTTTTACTCCGAATTATTTCATTTGGTTATCTCATAGAGAGAATTTTGCATCACGATCTAGTAGTGTTGTGCAATATTTTAGTAGAGGTATTGTACATCATGAAGTGTTTGAGACTTCTCAAGAAGTAGAAATGAATTGTTACATATAAATGGTGCAAAATGTATTCGGTGAAAGAAATGAATGTCAAAATATTGAAGAATATCTGAATGAAGAAGCGAAAAGTTTTTATGAAATGTTGGAAAGTGCTAAGCATCCACTTTACGATGATTGTAGAATGAGTCTTTCACAATTGTCTCTATCTGTATGTTTGATTAATTTGAATACTAAAAATAATCTTTCTGAGCATTGTATGGATTCTATATCGCAATTAGTAAGAGATTATTTGCTTGAAGATAATAATGCAGTAGTCATATTATGAGACAAAGAATATGATGATATCATTGGGTTTATTGTCATATCAAAAGATTAATGTTTGTCAAGATAACTGTATGACTTTTTAGAAAGAAACATCGAATTTGAGTAATTGTAGATTTTATGGAAATAATCGGTTTTATTTGACAAGGAATAGAAAATCGGTTGCGTATCGTCGTATGTGGTATTTACCAATTAGAGATAGAATAAAAAGATTGTATCAATATGAGAATACCGCAAGCAACATGACATGCTGAGTATTCAAGTCGTGAATGAGAAATGTGTCATCTCTCAGATGGTGAGACATAGAAACACTTTAACTTTAACAAAATATATACTGGTTTTACAGCTGAAATCGAAATGTTTATTTAAGTCTTTACATTGATAGTTTTAATCCATTCGGGATGTCTCGGATAAATTATTCACCCACAACATACATTTGGGTTTTTATAACTTATTTTCTTTCGTCCTTTTTTTTTGTCGTCCTATACTCTCATGCTATTACGTTGAAATGATTTTAATCACTTGATATTGATTGTTTAGGTATAACTTAATCAAAATATTAATTTATATAATTAATGGTGTGTAACAATTAAGTTGTAATGAATATAATTAGGATATAGTTTCTTGGCGGAGAAATTCATATTAATCATAAAAGAATCTTCGTATAATGATGTAGTTACCATGCATTTAATACACATTAGGCAACAAAGATAAATATTAATTTAGACATTTAAATTAATAAAATTAATTATTATCATCATTGAGCCCAACAAACTTATCTCTTAATTTAATAGACCTTCCATTTGGATATGATGGTCCCCTCATGCCCTCGTTTTTATTTACCATAGTTTTGGTCAATTTTTAGATACAAATATTAGTATAATATATAGACATATATTTATATTAAATCTCTATTTGAATTTTTCTAATTAATATACCTTCTAAACATCAATAGAGAATATACCTAATCTTAAAGCAAAACCCATTTATAATATTTATTTTATTATCCCTAAGAAAATAAGGTACTTTTTCCCGAATTATGAAAAAGAAATGAGTATTTCCTTAATATCCGCTCACCGAAAGTGTTGGAAGAGTGTCTCAAATGGTGAGAAAAATGTGAAACATCGTATAAATAAAAATATATTATGAAATTAAATTAAAAAAATCAAAAAGAGGAGGCAAAGGACAAAAAAAAAGGCAAATAAAAGAAAGGGTCAAATAAGTATCCTTCTATTTCAAGAAACCCACCTAACTCTTAACCACCAACTAACCTTAATCCATTCATGCATACACCCTATGCATTTTTCACATACCATATCATATCATATTATATATACATATATGCATATATATATACTCCGATATTTATTTCTAAAAAATGTTACCAAATTTTCAAATATCGAATATTATGTTATTTTTTATTGATACAAAATTATTCGAGTATCAATATCGGTTAATAATTAAAATTAAAACATTATTAATATAATTTTGTGACATTTTATCGAATAAATAGGAATTTGACGTAATATATATTTTAAGCAATCTTTTACACTGACTTCTACTTTTTTCTTGTTTTCCATTTTCACAATATATTTAATATTATATTCCATTATTTTCTAAAAGTTATATAATTTCTTTTCCTGATACACATTTTTCATATTTTACATCGTGTGCCAACACCAAAACAAATAAAAAGTAAACACAGCTCTAAATAAAAATAACAACAACAGATTATTATTATTATAAAACTCTCTATTTTCTAAGAAAAAATCATCAGCTCTTAAAATTTACCCTAAAAAACTTTTATATCTCATCAGATTAATCGTAAAAATTAAATTATCTCCGACTACTGGTTTTGTAATAATAATAATAATAATAAATGGACAGCATTTGTTTTATTATTAGAGAACATGACGTTGCAACCCATGAGGGCAAAACCCTCTGGATCAGGTGGTGGGTTTGTCCCTCACCAAACCCGTCAATGTGTCCCAACACATGCCACGTGTCATGTGCTTTGTCTGGTCAAATGTTGCATGCATTAGTTTTTCAGTTTGGATCTTTTCTTTTCAATTGATTTAAATATCAATCCAAATTAAATAAGTAATTGACGTATCGGTTTAGTTGGTTACATCATACCAAATTTGACCCGTAACCCAAATTAAAATTAAGTGGATAATGTTATAAATATATTTAATTACTAAGATTTGCAACAAATATTTTAATCTCGAGCATGCTACCTACCAATATTTGTGTATTTAACTAACCAATAACGAGACTATATATCATGACAAATAAGTTAGAGTTTAAATCATCTAAAAATTAATTTAAAAGTTTAATAAATCTTTGTCTAAAATTTTCACATTTAAACCATATCATACCCAACAATTATAAATAGATGATATATAAATATATACACACACATCATATATATTCCAAATCGTTATTGCACCTTAATTAGTTGGGGAAATATAAATATAGAGGTAGAAATAAATAAAAAATTATGAGCCGGATAATAATCTCATAAAAATAATATCATACATGTATACATCAATATATATATATATATATGGTTATAGTTATACTTTGGATACATGCATGTTACGTGTGTGTACATATATGTATCATCTATGTTTGATGATAGAATAGACATGTCTAATGTGGCGCCTAGTTCGTGCTGTGTCGGTTCATCGTCATCACCACCTGTCTCCATATCCATTGGTCAAATATTCTTTTTTTTTTATCTAGAGATTCAATTAATTTGAATGATATTCAATCGATTAATATGTGAAATCAAAAGTTTAATCAAAATCGTAATTGGTGAAAAGAAAATCAATCTCGTCATTAAAAGAACAAATTCAAACTCACTTTGTAGAAGAATTTTTATAATTTTTTAATATAAATAAACGATACTATTTTTTTATATTTTTTAGTTACTGATTTTCTATTACACGAAAATGTTATAAGATGTTGTAATAGCACATTTGTGAAACGATTCAACTTTTTACAAAGTTATGGTATCTTATAAATATATTGGAAACTACATCTATTATCTTTTGGGTATGATTAGATAATCCCCACACAATTATATATATATTGTTTGTACAAATTAATTATAGATATATTTTTAATACATTAGCCAATTGGAAAATAGATGGTTCGAACGCACATGACCTCCGTAGAGAGGTCGCACATATTTACTAATTTTGGATGCTATGTGTATGTATTGTAACACCTAAAAAATAGAATTTTTAATCGTGTCATAGAAAAAGACTTGAACACCAATTCAATGAGAAAGCCATTTAGTGAATTAAGGAGTGATGGAAATATCAAGAATTAGCTTAAAGCAAAGAATAAAAGGTGAAGGAGATTAAATGGAGGATTTAGTCCAAAAAAATAGTGAAACAAAGAACACCGTAAAGAGAACGAGATCCGAGAAAAAAAAAAGAGAAAATCGGTATAGGAAAAATTATTTATATTCCAATGCAACGATGGGTTAGCATTGTAATCATCGTTGTTTGAGTTACGATGTTTCTTAACATGTTTCAATGGTGATTGATTCGATAGCATTTTAAATTGTTTATACTATCCATATGGATGCATGAACACCACAAAGCTCTATAGAATAATAATTGTTATTTAGAATGTTATAGAACGAAATAATCCATTAGGATCAAAAAATTCGTATGATGCTATTATATTGAGTATCAGAGTGATAGGAGTGTGTATTTAGTATCTCGTTGTGTCACCAAAATAAATCTATGGATATAAAAAAGTTTCTCGTCAAAAACAATGTTTCACATTGGATTTCCATTACTTTAGTACAATGTTCGAACAAGCACCCAAATTGTTTAATCCAGTGAAAAATGGGAAAATATATGAAATTTTCGGGGTACTCTGGCAAGCGAAAGCTAAGAGAAAACCGCTTGGTCTAGCATAAAATTGTTTGGGCTTCAAGCTTGACTTAAACGTTTTCTCGGTGAAATCTCGAGGTGTTGGAAAAATCCTTAGTAGAAGGTTACTTGAGGCGAGTGTTTTCTCTACAGAGAAATTTGGGTAATGATTATGTTGTTTTTGGACCTCTTATGCATGGAAAAACCTTGAGGGGTGCACCATGTGTCTTACGAGGTATACCAAGACCTCAACTAGCATAAAAGATCCCATCAAGGCTTCAATAGTGAATTGAGACTGTGAAGGTCGAGTTCAAAGTCGTGGTGCTTGCGTGAGGATTAAACCTCATTCCAAGGGGTGTGTGAGTGTGTATGTGTGTCGCGTGAATAATATTGCGTCCAAGAAGATTATGTTTCGGCACCTTAGGTAACCACTACAAAAGAATAGACGGATATAAGCGGATGGATCAATGGATATGTCTGTTGATTTAAAGTGCAACGAATTGTAATGAAAATTGGAAAATTATATATCAACGACCCGAAATCTGTTGCAATCTGTTGATATTTCCAACAAATGATCAATATATAATATATGTTGTAACATTGTTCATGCATTTGTCGGAAGTCTTGAAAGTTGACATTTCAATCAACCGGATGCCAATATATAATTTAGAATTTTTAGACTGTCGTTGGAATAGTCCAACATGGTAATCAACATTTGTCCATTGGTATTTTTAACGGGCAATCGTGGTTGGACCTAACGATGGGATTTGGTACATGAAAAAAATGACAGAGAGGAATTGATATCAAATGTGAGAAGTTTTAGGCACAGAAGAAAAAGAATATACGTTTCAAACCGATCACCCTAAGCCCATATGGTTAATTGATACAAACAATCGAGAAGAGATTTTTGCAAGAACTGGCATAGATGGAGAATACATTCGTGATTATGAAGACGTTGAACCGAAACATTCAAAAGATAAACACGAAGATGAATTCCATGCACAATTGAAGAAAAATTTACCAGTTGAAGAATCAACTGAAGAAGATATGTGAATTGTATAATTGTAATATCAAATTTTTGTAATTTATTTTTTTAATATCATATATTCCACTTTCAACGTGTTGAATCGTTTAATTATGTTTGATATTTAGAAAAAATTCACGTTTTTTCAATTTGCAATGGGCATCCGTTGAGACGTTTAGAAGTATGCCCATTGAAAAGCTATAATATTCCAACATATACCCATTAAAATTAATAGATGTTTCCAAAAGATGTGTGTTGGAACACTTCAAAGGGCATTTGTTGTAAATGGTCATGATGGCTACGCTCCATAGTACCGTCGTTGCATCGGGATGATATTTTCCAACAACCATCCGTTAACATTTCCAAGAGATACCCGTTGGAAAGAAGATGTACAACCATTTACGTCATATGTTGCATCAAAAACACAATTTCTAACAGGCATCCATTGAAAACCCAACAATCACATCATTTAATAAATTTCGTTGAGAATAGAACAATATTTTCAATCGGCATTCGTTGGAATATTTTAAAATTCTCGCCATTTATTTTTCAATGGGTATTCGTTATTATGTCCCACCAAAAACTTTCAACGGATACCCATTGCAAGTTTTCAATGTATGTTCGTCGCAACTTGCCAATGGATACCCCTTGTAATTTTCCAACGGATACCCATTGACAATGTTCAACGGGCATCTGTTCCGTTGAAACTTTGTAACGGATATCAGTTCACACTTTCAACGGATATATTTGTTATGATATGTTGAACATTAATTATCAATATACATCATTTATTGTTGCCTCATTACAAATCGCAACAGATAAAATTTTTCAACGATCGTTTCTCGACGGCACAGAATCTGTTGGAGAAGGTCATTATCAACAGAAAGTTAGCCATTTTCAACGGATATTTCGTTGGAAATGGCTTGTTTTTTTATAGCGAAATTGTGATGGAATATGGTGGGATATTGCGAGAGTTAGAGTCGAGTGGATAGGTCAATGAACCTTACGAGTGCTACAGTTGTGCTAGGATCCAGTGGAATCTTGTGAGCGTTGGAACCGAACGATTGATGGACATGGCTAACGCTACGTTGTGCTATAATCCATTGAGAATGTGCGAGCATTTATTATGTCGACTGAGATCTAATGGAACATTTCGAGTGCCAGGAGACTAAGAGATCATGTGGTTCTCACGAGTGCTAGGACTTTGGATTCTTGTGAGCAGCGATCATAATGTGGTACTAGTCTTTTATTGCGATTTTTCGTGACAGTTGGGTGTGCAAGTCTTTATATTTTATGTATATATTATATTGTGTATCGAGTAAAAGATTGGATGTACGAAGATTGTACATGCACGGATTCACCTTGTGCAATTAATCGTACTAATGTCGTTTGTGGGTTGTCATTGATGGATGAAAAATGAGAACGCGATGACAGTTCATAAGCAAATATCGAGGATTAGGTCGAATTCTCTCTGAAAAAACATTTATTTATCATTAATTTCAAAATGTATTTTAATGAATGTATCAAAATGCTGTATTTATATATTTGAATTTTTCATGTTTTGATATTTAAATTTAATAAATAATCTTTATTAATATTTCGAATGAACATTGATACATATGACAACATTATAAAAGGTGAAAAGTTGAAGGTGAAGATTTACATAATTAGATTATCTCGTGATGGTTATAATTTAATTTTATATAATATGATTCATGTATTCTATTGAAAAGGCATGATAACAATCAATAAGTATATGTATCCTTTTTTATTTTTTGGAAAAAGTTGAAAATATTTATCTATATTTGTACTTTGTAAAAGTTTGTAGTGAGGATTAATTAAAATAACAAATACTTTTAGTAGGACGATTTTTTCTTTAAAAAATTAAGTTATGGAGATAAGATAATGACGCAAGGGAATCAATCCCGTCATGCATGTCCCAAATCACGCGTTACGTGTGTTTTGTCATATTGCATGTCCATTTGAATGGTTCAAAAAGCGTGTATGTGTATATATATATATAACGAGATATTATAATTGTTATAAGTTTCATATATCAATCCTCTATTAAACGAATCTTTACAGAAATTAATGAGAAAATTTGTACTTTCTAGGTGTATATATTTATATATATACGCACGTTTTGAAAATAGATTTTAATATACACGCGTGTGAGTTCGCCCAAAAAATCTGTTTTCAACAATTATATGTATTAACCGGACAATAATAATAATAATAATAATAATAATAACAATAATAATAATAATAGACAAGCCCTTTACAAACAAGAAAAAATATGCATAATGTTGTCGTGCGCGATTTGTAATGGCATGAAAGGTACTTCGATGCATAAAAATAAAGATGGACATATTTTATATAAAGAACAATATAACTAAATATTGGCTACTAATCAAAATCAAGAAGACTATCTATTAGCATGTTCAACTCCTCCACTATCATTACAATTCGAACATCACAAAGGGATCTTATATGGAGAATCCAAATAAAATCTTTGTTGGAGTCACAATTGCTCCTTAGGTTTATCACGAGTGAAGTTTTTGCCCCACCTCAAACCATTACAATCCATAATGCAAACATAGTGACCCAAACCCTAAACCCTTTATACTTAAGTATTTCACTCACCAATAAGATCACAAGCCCTGTGAAGCATCTCATCATCATCAAGCCTTTGCTGCTAATCTCGTAACAACCCCTATCTCTCCGGCCCTTGACACAACTCCCATTTTGGTCGAGGTAACTACTCATACTCCAATGGATCAAATAGATTCAATAACCAACGAGGTTGCTCTAACTTTACTTCTCGAGGTCGTGGTTTCACACAACAAATATATTCAAGTAATGCATCTCTATTAGATATGTGGTAAAATTGGTCATATGACATTGAAGTGTTGGCACAGGTTTGATAACTCATTCCAGTTCCAAAAAATTCCTCAAACGCTAACTATTCTTCATGTTGCACACATCCATCATAGTGACAGGTACCCTGATTTTAGATCCAGTTCTCATATGACTAACTCCACAAATCACTTCATCTTGAAGTCTACAATGGCACTGAGAGTGTGATGGTTAGAGATGGTTCCCTAGTGCCATCACACATGTTGGCTCATCCACACTAGCATCTTCTTCAAGTAAACTCCTTGCTCAAAATGTCTTGGTAGTACCTACCTTAAAGAAATCTATATCTTTTGTCTCACAAATCACTGTAGACCTCTCTTGCTATGTTCTTTTTATTCTAATGGTATTGTGATCAACACACACACACAAGATGCTAGCAAAGGGCTTTAAGGTTAATGGTCTATATGTTTTTGAGCCCTCTACACCAAAGGCTCTTTTTTCAATCAGACCGAGGATTTTTTCAATTGACTGACACATGGCATATGAGGGTTGGAAATCCTAATGATGAAGCCTTCACAAACTCCGGACCAGTGGCATGATAAACATGTCAAGTCTTCTACCACTTTCTATGACTCTAGTTAAATTTCTAAAAACATTAGACTTCCCTGTAACAAATATTTGTTTATGGCATCTTAACCACTTAAAATTTTACATTGTCACTTGTAGAGTCCCTCCCTTGTTTCATCCTCTCAAGTTTTTAAGTATTATGTGGTATTTATTGATAATTACACTCGTTATTACTAGTTTTATCCTCTTGAATCCAAAGGAGAATTCTTCTTTGTTTTTATAGTTTTCAAACCCATGTTGAACTACATTTGAACAAAAGGATCAAGTCTTTTCAATGTGATGGTGGAGGAGAATTTAGTAGTCATTCTTTCATTCATCACTTGACAAAACGTGACATTAAGTTACACATGTGGTGCCCTTATACACCAGCTCAAAACGAGTTTTCAGAGAGGAAACACCGTTGCTTGGTAGACTTAGGCCTCTCCGTGTATTTTCAAGCACAAGTATCTTTACTCTATTGGGTCGAAGCATTTTTTACATCTAATTTTCTTATTAATTTGTTACCATCTGAAGGTCTTTCGAATAAAAGTCATTTCAGAATGCTATATGGAAAAGATCTTGATCACATATCACTTAGAGTTTTGGTAGCTCTTGTTACCCTTACCTCACACCTCAATCCAAAATCAAATTAGAACATCGTTCACTTCACTGTGTTTTTCTTGGCTACAATGATAGATACAAAGTGTATATGTATTTATATCCACCTAATGATCGTGTTTATATAACACGACATGTCAATGAGTAAACTTTATCTTTCTCTTTTATGTATTTTGCGTTTGCCTCTAGGTACAAAATGCCTCTGTTACAAATCTGACAGTAAGGATCCTAGGTAAGTCCCCCCTCTCCGGCTCCTCCTACAAACCTTGTTTCACATTATCAACGACCATTTCTAGTGCTCGAACAAACAACACACACTTTAGGTCAAAACTCATATAGGTCTTGGGGTGACCAGCCACCACTCTCAATCTAGCCTTAGCTCATCTACAAACAATTTTCTCAGTCAGTCACCTGCAGCTTCCCCACAAAAAAAATACATCCTATAACCACTAGGACGCATTCTGGTATATCTAAACCCAATCCTAGATATGCACTATGAACTATCACATACATACCATTCACACTAAATAATATAGTTTTTGCTCTAAAGCACCCTGGTTGAACTGTTTTAATGAGGAGAGAAATTTTTACCTTAGAAAATAATAACACATGGGAGCTGGTTTCTCCTCACCTTAACATGTATATATTAGGTTGTAAATGGGTTTTAAAACCAAAATTCATTTCAAATGGAAGTCTAGAAAGGCTTAAATCCAGACTGACTGCTAAAGGATATCACCAACCAGAAGGCATAGATTTTCTAGACATTTATAGTCTTGTAGTCAAAACATCTACAACTAGCATTGTCTTAAGTCTTGTTGTCACTCAGCATTGGCTAATTCAACAATTGGATGTTAACAGTACTTTCTTCCATGGTGACCTCAAAGAATCTGTTTTCAAGAGTTAACCTCTAGGTATTGTAAACAAAGAATTTTCCAACCATTTATGTCGATAAAGAAGGCTCTTTATAGCTTTAAACAAGCTCCAAGAGTATGGTTTAATAACTTTAGTTCTCATCTCACTGAATTTGGTTTAGTTTCAATTATGTCGATCCTGCTCTTTTCATTTACAAGCACAATGATATCACCTTAATCTTTCTCTGCTACGTTGATAACATGCTTCTCGCAATAAACTCAGAATCTCTCATATTAGACTTTATCACTCAATTACACACTAGGTTCCATATCAAAGATGTAGGAGCTTTGTATTATTTTTAGGAATTCAGGCTAACTTTCACAATACTAGTCTATTTCTCCATCAAACTAAATATGTTCTAGACTTTCTAAACAAATCGATATGCTCCTCTTCCCATGAAACTGGTCTATTCTCCATGAAATAAACACTTTCTCATTTTGATCAATCTACATATTATGATCCCACTCAGTTTTGAAGCATTCTTGGAACTCTTCAATATCTCACGTTAACTCGACTTGATATTTCGTTTACAATCAATTTTCTTTGTAAAAGAATGCATGCTCCATCTATTAGATTACAAACTACTTAAACATTTATTTAAGCTACTTAAAAGCACTTTACATATTGGATTAAACATTCATTTTTCATAGTTCTCAAAGAATGCATGTTTTCAGCGATAGTGACTGAGCAAACTGCTAAGAAACTCAAAGGTCCACTTCTGGCTTTTGTGTCTTCTTGAGAAGTTACCTTGTGTCTTGGTCAGCAAAGAAGCAGCCCACAGTCTCGCACTTCTCCACGGAGGCACACCATGACCTCTTTAGTTGTTAAAATTATATGGTCTTCATTCTTATTTGTGACCATTGCATTCCTCAACAAACATCCTACAGTGCTATAGTGTGACAACCTGTTTGTTGTCTATTTATCCATAAACACGGGCTTCCACAAACTTTCTAAACACATTGAGTTTGATTATCACTTCAAACATGAAAAGGTTGCTTTAGGATCAATTATAATTAAACATATTCTATTTGTAATTCAGGTTTCTGATATTTTGTTCGAGACAATTTATGTCACCTTTGAAACAAACTTGGCCTTTATGAGCACCTCAACAAAAATTTGGGGGTGGGATATTAGCATGCTCGACTCCTCCACTTCCACTGCGCCTCGAACAACACAAATGGTTGAATCAAAAGAAATAACAAATCGAAAAACTGGTAGAGGAAAGGCTAGAAACAAGCTCTGCAACATTCTATTTCTCAAAACAGAGTCTGCAACATTGCCTCTGCTTATCCCTCTCCTCCATGCGAACAAAGGAAACTCGGGCTTAACCCTCCTTGCTACACTTCAAGAATTATGGTTGTTTCTAGCGTACCATCAGTAGCCGTTAAGAACCATTTTGCAATCCTCGCATAACAGAAAAAATATTCTCTCTGCTGCTCTGTTTTTTGTTTTTAGTTTCTCTGCTTCTTGTATAAGAATGGTGTATAGGCTATTGTAAAAACATTAACTATCAATTTAATGAAGCCCAAGTGAGAATTTTATTCGCAATACTTTTACTATGCATAAGGAAAAAAACACCATGTTATAAGAAACATAAAAACCTAATAGATGTTCATTATGATAAAGTTGTATTTTTTATACTTTCAAGGTTCATCGAAAATATAAAACATTCATAATCGTTGTAGAATTAGGGCCATAATGTTTTTTATAAAATTAGAGATGAAAATTATTGTCCGCCAAATCTAATATGAACTATTTTCGAAATCATAAATAAAAAAACTATTGAACTATATATGCTCGATAACAACTGAGAAATATACCTTGAAAGTGTGCCAAAAAATATAAAATAGGAATGTCTAATTCGGGTCATTCGAATCGACCTGATTCGGACCGACCCAAACAATCTGAACCGTTTGGAATATGAGTTATAGTAAAACTAATATGAGTTCAAATTTCATAAATCATTCGGGTTTGAGTCGATTTTGGGTAAAACCATAAGAAACACGAATGACCGAAATAAAAAATAAAACACTAAAAAATTCTAATAGATTATATATATATATTATGCTCTTTGATATTTTTATTTTCGATTTATATGAAAAAAAAACAAATTACCAAAAACTCTAGATTGAAATAACTTTAATTAGGTATAGTACTTAAATAACTCTAAAAACCCAAAACCCAATAATTTCGAATAATCCACATTACTCCAAAAACTCAAATTATCCAATGTAACTTGAATATATGGGTCCAATTATCTTGAATACAGATAATTCAAACACGAATCGAATACAAACCGAAAATATTCGGATTCAATTTCTTTACAGCATGGTTATTAATTTGCTATTCATTCTACGAGTTTTAAGAAGAAAAAAAGTATGCGAGGAGGTAACATGTGGTTAGCCGCAGTGCAAGGAAATGGAGGAGATAAAAGAAATTAACCGAAAGGAGAGAAATGGAAATAAAAAGAAGATGATAAAATAAATATACAGAAATAAGATTTATGAGCTAAAATTTTTTTTGAATTAACTCGTCCGTAGTATATTTTGAATTTAGGGATTAAATCTAAATTATTCTTAAAATTTAGAAATAAATCAAAATTTGTTTATAAATTTAGGATAAATCTAATATTAATATTTATTATAAAATTTAGAGACAATTTATTCATTTGTAGATATGCGGATGATTTAGGATGCTTTTTAATATTTGTCCCGAAAACATGTATAATATTTTTAAATGGAGGATAATCCGAATTGGTTCTCTAAGTTGATGATTGCTTGAAGTATATATATTATCAATTAAAATACCTTACAACTTTTCAAAATATGTTATATATTTACGTCCTTTTGATTAATGTGATAATGGGAATAATTATATTTAAAAAATAATAATAATCCGAGAAGACACTGGCATGGTGTGGAACGGTTGGTTAAAAGGAACAGATAAAAAATAATAATAATAATAATAATAATAATAATAATAATAAAAAATGAGAATATCAGAAATGCTCTTCTAGGGCTAAAACATTTCAAAACTACCCTTCTAAGTCTGATGAAAACAAATTGGAGAAAAGACATATGTGTTCTTATGTTTTCTTAATGAAAAACACATACAAAGAAGGGAAAGACAAATATGAGAGGAGGAAAACAAAAAATTGAGAGGAGGGAAACAAAGTATAGAGCTTTTTCCTTTCATTTTCGAGTGTTTCCTTTCCATTTTCGAACGATTTCCTTCTATTTTTGAGTGATTTCTTTCTATTATCGAGTGATTTCCTTCCATTTTGAGCGTTTTGCAGCAATTTTCGAGCGATTTCCAACAATGTTTCAGTCATTTTCAGTGATTTCTAGCAATTTTCAGCGTTTTTAGCGATTTTCGATGATTTTTGGCGATTTCCGGCGATTCTGGCAGTAGGGGTGGCTTGTTTGGTTCGGTTATTGAAAACCGAACCGAACTGAACCGAATACAACCGGTTCGGTTCGGTTCGGTTATTAATAAAATAACCAATCGGTTCTGAAATTTGTATAACCATTCGGGTACGGTTCGGTTCGGTTATTAACCGTATAACCATGGATAACCGATCGGTTATGTAACTTTTATAATAATATATGTATTTTAATAATACTAGAAATTAGATGCAATCTTAATATCTTATCTTTAGGTTTCTTTTTCTTTTGAACAAACCCACGAGAAACTCACGCTCGCCGATCACCTTATTTTCATCTCTTCTTCTTCGATTCAACTTTTGAGACATCTCCTCACGATTCACGCTCTCCTCACGACTCACACTTTCCTTGTTTGGCTATTCTCTCATCTTGCTTTATGCCTCCGTCTTGCACTCGTCGCAAAAAGGTATGAATATGTCGAATTTGATGGTCTCTCACTCTTCTTAATCTTCTTCTTTCGACTTGATTCTTCATGGGTTTGTGGGTCTCATTTGGTTTAGGTTATGAATTATTCGATCGGTAGGAAGGGATTCTGAGTTAGGGTTTCGATGCTAGAGAAGTTTTCGAACTAGGGTTTCGATTCTAGAAAAAATATGTGAAAAATAACCGTAATAACCGAATTAAAGAAAGTTTGGTTATTACTTTGGTTGTAACTTTTTTTTGTTACAACCGAACCGAACCGTTATAAAACCAAACCGAACCAAACCGATATACATTTGGGTATACTTTGGTTATAGTTTTATCAAACCCGAATAAACCGTACCCGCAGTAACCGAACCGAAAACCGAACCGAAATCCGAATAAGCCACCCCTATCTGGCAGTTTCCGGCGATTTTTGGTAGTTTACGGCTATTTCTGTCAGTTTCCTGCGGTCGCACTGGGTCACAGGGTCGAACTCAGTCGCAGGGTCAAACTGGGTCGCTGGGTCGCAGGTCGGACTAGGTCGTTGGGTCGTAGGGTCGCAGGATCGGACTAGGTAGCAGGGTCGCAGGTCGGACTGGGTCGCTGGATCGTAGGATCCAACTGGGTCACAGGGTCGGACTGGGTCGCAGGGGTCAAATTGGGTCGCTGGGTCGCATTTTGGGAATTGGGTCGCAGGGGTCAAATTGGGTCGCTGGGTCGCACGAGTATTTTGGGAATATCAACATTTATAAGGGTATTTTTGAAGTCAAATTTTTTTTTTCACAAAGGATATTTGTGAAATGTTTTAGCCCTACGAGGCAATTTTTAAAGTTACCTCTAATACTAATAATAATAATAATAATAATAATAATAATAATAATAATAATAATAAGGAAAAACAACATATTCCCCCTTGAAAATCATGCTTTAGTGTTATTTCTCCCTCGATTTTGACTCTCATCCTATTCCCCCTTCGATTTTCAGTTTTCATCCTATTCTCCTCTTGAAAATCATGTTTCAGTCCTATTCCCCATCGATTTTGAGCTCATCCTATTCCCCCCTCAATTATAAAAAATCTGCCTAAAACCTCCTCCGATTTTGACCCAATTTTGAACAAATTTTGATTTTAATTTTGACTCAATTTTGATTTTTAATTTTGAACTAATTTTGATTTTAATTTTTAATTTTAATTTTAATTTTGACTCAATTTTGATTTTTAATTTTGAATTAATTTTGATTTTAATTTTTAATTTTAATTTTAATTTTAATTTTGATTTTGATTTTGATTTTGATTTT
>CM071866.1:1155498-1177632 GCA_036759665.1 Gynandropsis gynandra | reverse complement strand
TCTTTTTAATTTTAATTTTAGTTTTAATTTTAGTTTTAATTTTAATTTTAATTTTAATTTTAATTTTAATTTCAATTTTAAATTTGATTTTAAATTTGATTTTAATTTTGATTTTAAATATTAATTTTTATTTTAATTTTACTTTAAATTTAAAATTAAATTGTTATTTTAATTTTAATTTTAATTTTAATTTTAATTTTAATTTTAATTTTAATTTTAATTTTAATTTTAATTTTAATTTTAATTTTAATTTTAATTTTAATTTTAATTTTAATTTTAATTTTAATTTTAATTTTAATTTTAATTTTAATTTTAATTTTAATTTTAATTTTAATTTTAATTTTAATTTTAATTTTAATTTTAATTTTAATTTTAATTTTAATTTTAATTTTAATTTTAATTTTAATTTTAATTTTAATTTTAATTTTAATTTTAATTTTAATTTTAATTTTAATTTTAATTTTAATTTTAATTTTAATTTTAATTTTAATTTTAATTTTAATTTTAATTTTAATTTTAATTTTAATTTTAATTTTAATTTTAATTTTAATTTTAATTTTAATTTTAATTTTAATTTTAATTTTAATTTTAATTTTAATTTTAATTTCAATTTTAATTTCAATTTTAAATTTGATTTTAATTTTGATTTTAAATTTGATTTTAATTTTGATTTTAAATATTAATTTTGATTTTAATTTTACTTTAAATTTAAATTTAAATTGTTATTTTAATTTTGATTTTAATTTTAATTTTAATTTTGATTTTACTTTTGATTTTAATAAATCAAGTTAATTATTCAATTTAATCAACTTACTTGATTTGATTTCGAATAAAATTAAGTACGATTTTTTACTTGAAACCAATTTTAACCCAAAATCGAATCCAATTTTGACTCAATTTTAACCCAAAATCGATCCAATTTTGACCCAAATTAAGATATCAATTTTGACTCGATTAAATCCGAATTTTTACTTAATTTTGACCCGATAAAATTAAGTATGGTTTTTACTTAATCCGTAATTTTAATCCAAATCGACCTTGACTCAATCCGTAATTTTAATCCAAATCGACCTTAATTTTGACTCAATTTTACTTAATTTTAATCCAATTTGTAATTAATTTTAACCCAAAATTTTACTTAATTTTAACCCAAAGTCGACCCCAATTTTGACTCAATTTTAACCGAGAACCGATCCAATTTTAACCCAAATTATGATTTCAATTTTGACTCAATTTAATCTGAATTTATTTTGGGTTAAAATTGGTTTCAAGTAAAAAACCGTATTTAATTTAATTTAAAATCAATTAAACCAAGTAAGTTGATTAAACTGAATAATTAACTTGATTTATCGTTAAAATTCGAGTTAAAATTAAGTACGAATTTTGATCAAAATTAAGTATAAATTTGGATTAAATCGAGTCAAAATTAAGTCAAAACTAGATCAAAATTGAGTCATATTTGGATCAAAATTAAAATTAAAATTAAAATTTGGTCAAAATTAAAATCAATTTTGACATAGTTTTGACTCAATTTGGACTCGATTTAATCTCATTTATACTCAATTCTGATTAAATCGAATTTTCAATTCATACTTAATTCGAATTAAATCGGATTTTCAATTTATACTTAATTCGGATTAATTAGGATTAAATCGAGTCAAAATTGATAACATAATTTGGGTTAAAATTTGATCAATTTTGGGTTAAAATTGAGTCAAAATTAGGGTCGGGTTAAAATTAAGTAAAATTTTGGTTAAAATTAAATACAAATTGGGTCAAAAATCAAAATTAAAATCTACATTAAAATCTAAATTAAAATTAAAATCAAAATTGGGTTAAAATTACGGATTAAATAAAAACCGTACTTAATTTTATCGGGTCAAAATTGAGTAAATATTCGGATTAAATCGAGTCAAAATTGATATCTTAATTTGGGTCAAAATTGGATCGGTTTTTGGTTAAAATTGGGTCAAAATTGGATTCGGTTTTTGGTTAAAATTGGTTTCAAGTAAAAAACCGTACTTAATTTTATTCGAAATCAAATCAAATAAGTCGATTAAATTAAATAATTAAATGATTTATTAAGATTAGAATTAAAATCAAAATTAAAATCAAAATTGAGTCAAAATTGGATCAAAATTGAAATCAAAATTTGGTCAAAATTGGTTCAAAATCGGAAGGGATTTTAGGGACATTTTTGATAATTGAGGGAGGAATATGATGAGGTCAAAATCGAGGAGGGAATAGGATTAAAACATGATATTCAAAGGGGAATAGGATAAAAACTGAAATCGAAGGGAAATAGAATGAAAGTCAAAATCGAGAGAAAATAGGACTAAAACATAATTTTTAAGGGAAAATAGACTGTTTTTTTAATAATAATGATAATAATAATAATAATAATAATAATAATAATAATATGGAAGAGAAACAAACCAAACCGAATGTCGGAGGAGGTTGGTGTCGGTTTTAGCAGTTGAGCCACGTCAGTGCCACGTGCTCTTGCGAATCCGTCTCGTCGATTAAGGTTTTAAAGTCTTCGTGGGTCCCATATTCTGACAGTTGACCGTTCATCTGTACGGCGGCAGTGGTCCCACTTATCCTAACCCTTTGCCGACACATCTCTTTTTTTGTTTACCTTACCCTTCCTTTCTTTTTTTATAATTAAAAATTAAAATCGGATTGCGCCATTAATTTAGCAAACCTGTTTTAAACATATATATATATTCACATTATTATAACATAAATATTTCATGTCTCCATATCAATTATATTTTACTTATAGAAAAAGAAAGTTAAAAAAATTCGACCATATCATAAATATTTACACTTTATATTATCGAATTTCTAATCAAGCTAATTTATTTTTAGCTTTATAAACCATAATATTTTATATTTATATCCTGACAAATGCTAAATTAAATTGCTAGAGATAATAAGTAACAGTTATATTAATAAAATCTAAATATAGATACCACGTGGCATTGTTATATCCACTATTACACCTTAAAATAAAATAGCATCCCTAAATCCAAATCGGCCAAAGTACTTAATTATTTTTACAGTATGAATGAGATCACGTAGGGACCACAGAATCAGAAAATAATATATTTAAAGAAATAAGTGAAAATACTCATTGATCAATTTTTTCCACAGCTTATAATAGTCAACGTCGGTTAAAAAGAAATAAGTGAATTTACGCGTGTGTGACTCTGCATATGACATATCATCATCAATATTTTGAAAAAGAAAATAAACCACATTTAACATTTTGATTATTTTTTCATAATTAATTAATTACTATTATTTTTATTTTTTTAAAACATTTATGTATTCTTACGTCATTCCGTCTTGCAACCCCTACATTTGAGTTTTTAATATTCAAATCTCCGGTGCAAAGGGTTCATTTTCGAAATTGTCAAATATAAATTAATTCCAATTATTTTAAAAATTTAAAATTTTCTAATATCATATATATGAATATAAAATTCATGTCTTAACGATGTGAGATAATTTATTATAACATTTATCTCGCGTCCAAATTCGGTCTTCGAACGTGGACATCGCAATCGGGAGTCCAACATCGGTATATTCAAATCGGGACGAACTAGATTTTGATATCATGTCAAATATGGATTTGAGTCTAACTAATTCCAAAGCTAATTCAATAGTTTGAGATTGTCCAATACCATATATATGAATCCAAAATTTATATCCTAATCGATGTGAGACGGCTTATCATAATAAAAATTTATGAATACCTTAACAGTTTTTTGTATTTTAAATTTTTTAATAAAAACATATTTATTTAATTGTTTATAAAAATAATAATAAACCTATACAAAAATAAATCCTCTTAGATATTATACAATTACGACTACTCAGATAATAAAGTTTTCTATCATCCATTCATCAATATAATGAACTTATATTAAATTAGATATTTTATTTTTATTTTTACTTTATCCTTATGAGAAGTGAGGTCACTAAATAAATTTTACTATTTGTTGTGTACCATAAACAACAAAAAAACGAGCTTTTATTTTTTTATTTAATTCCACAATAAAAGCACGAGAGCCATTAGGAAGTAGATATAATTGAAGTAAATAATATTCAATATTAAATGTATTTCATGAAGATGTAAAAGAGTTATACTTTTATGCGGTTAAACACAAAATTTTGAATAAACGTATAACATGATATACTTTGAATGTATATACTTTACATAACAAAATACAGTTTCGTTTATTACTTATTGCCTCACATTTATTAGCACATGAATTATGCTTTGTTATAGATGGTATTTGATTAATGAAGTTTAAAGTCATATTTAATATTAATATGATATCGTAACATGATTTATTTTGATTTAAATATTGCGATGTTGGACCTTCATTGTAAATTTTATATTTTAGGATTTAATATAAACGTAAATGAACACATTATGTTATATTATTTTATCACATATCAATTAGAATATAAATCATGATTGTTATATATAATATTAATATTAACAATCTAAACTCTTTAACTAATTTTTAAAAATAATTAAATTCAAATCTAAATTTAATATTATAATATGTTGAATATTTGAAAATATTCATAAAATTTGTAAATAAATCATATTATATTAATACTAACACATCGTACCACAAACAACCTATAAACTATATTTCACATCGTAACACAAACAACCTATAAACTAAAACCATAAATTGACACGGAAACAATCCAAATGTAACATTTTTTTATCTAGATTCTATCTTTTATTGCTTTAGATTGGCAATTTTATAATTTAATGGTTAAAAAGATTATTATGTGTGCATTTCAAGTATATAATATAACTTTCCAAATTTAAAATTGAACTTTTATAATTTCATTACAAAATAATGTTTTATTAACGTCCGTTTACTTAATCGATTTTAGTTTGAAATTTAATATTTTAAAAAAGTAAAATTAAGATTAAATTTTGATGGGTCAATAATGAACTCTAAAATCGATGGAAGAAAATATTAAAATAATATTTTCGACCGAATAATATAAAAACTTTTCTATAATTTTTTCTTCATTTTTTTTGAAAAGATCCAACAAAAAATTACATTTATTTCCAATTTTTTCTTCTCAATTTTGAATTTTTGAAACTAAAAATTGTTTTCATGTAACAATATTAATTTTAACATTTTAGTCAGTAGTTTATGTATCATATTATAAAATATATTAAACAATTACTGTATGTTCATGATTGTACAAAATTTAGCAGTTTATAGTTATAATTAACAATTTTACTGTATATTTAATAAAAAAAATTAAGGGTTAACATTTTATAAATTTAGTGAAAATTTTTTCTACTTTTTAAAACATCTCTTTAATAATATTTTCCTTTAAAATTTTATTTTAGAGAATATAGCATAAAAAATATCTAACTTTTTTATTTTAGTCTATAAAATATGAATTATTATTCTAAATCTAAAAACCTCAAATTTATATTTTTTTGTCTTAAAAATACTAATTTTAGGATATGATTAATTTGATAAATTTGTGTTTTTAACGCTTAAGCTTAAAATTCAAAGAGTTAAAATATGATTTAATGTTTTTGTTTGTGTATGGATATAATTAATTTGATAAGTTTGTGTTTTTTAGACAAAATTTAAAAATTCAAAATTTTTAGATTCAAAATAATAATTTGTATTTATAGGCAAAAATTAAAAATTTTGGTATTTTCTAAACTATATTCTTAAAGTTAGTGTTTTTAAGACAAAAAAAGTAAATTCGGATTTTTTAGATTAAAGATAATAATTCATCTTTTATACGATAAAATATAATAATTTGATATTTTTTATGATATATTCTCTTTATTTTATTATATTTTGTAAGATATCTTAACTTATATATTAAATACAATAATTTTTTTCAAAGTTGTGGATCCCACGTAAAGACCACAAACTTTGATAAGTTTTATTATTTTAATGTACATTAAGTTTTTCTCACAAATAAATGTTAATACTGTTTTATATGTTTAAAAATAAAATGTAATGAGTTAGCAATGGTTTGATTTATATTAAGCTTATATTAGTTGTTAAGATTTCAAATTTTAATCTATTATTTTGAAACAAAATAATATGTGATAATTAGTGATCGATTCTAAATGTTTTAGTTTTCGCAACAACTCAGATAATATATATATATATATATATATTTATTTATTTATTTATTTAAAGGGATTTAGTCACAATCTTCGGCTGAAAAGTAATCCTGTAAGAGACGAATATCATTGTTGTAAATTAATTTTACATCAAAATGAATACTTTGTCGACAAATAAGGTATATTTTTTTATAATTCTATAAACTTTGTTGGATCATATCCAAAAAGTATTTTAAAACCACTAAACAAACTTAATATTATGGTATCATTTGTGTAATTTTCTAAACACTAAATAATATTTTCAGTATTTGCATAAATTATGAATTATAATTTTATTAACATATGATTAGATTATAAAAATAATTTCATTTTGCCGATAAACATCATAATCTCACTTTTATTTTATTTGATATTCCATCATTTAGACCTACATATATTATCATTTGAAGAAAAAAACATATATTTGAATTATTTAAATCTAACAAATTATTGAAATAATTAATGATAACGAGTGAAAAGATCTCAATACATTGTAATGCAATTCCATTAATTATTAGTTATAATATTCTTCTATGGTGTAAGTAGTGGAGTTGTTTGGTCCTACGTGTCATTTTACAAGACGCACGATGTGAAAAATCCAACGGCTATAAGCTATTGATTGCGACAACACTCTGATTCGTAGCTGATTCACTGCAGGTAGATTTAGTCAAAATTGGTGAATGAGAAATAATCGATTTAAAAAACTATTATTATTATTATTATTATTATTATTTTTTTCTAATTACAAATTAAATTATAAAACGGTAAACAACGTAATGGGTTGAAACAATATTCGTCCAACAATGTAAGAAATTTCAAAATACATTATTTTACAAACGACAAATGGACTAAATCAATATATTTTTTCTTTAAAAAAATACTAACAATTAAATTAACAAACGAACATCCACTCGTCATATTTAAAAAAGAAATCAAATAATAAGAAATTAAAATATATAACCCGTGACGAGATAAATGAAAATTCGGTGGTCTCTCCGACAGACAATGAGACAACAGTGTTGAGATAGAGAGAGTGCATGTGACACGAATCACGTTATATATATATATATATGTCAATTTGTATGTATGGATGTATACATGTATATGTTTCTATGTATGTACATATACGACAACATGTGATATATATATACATATGTGTGAGTTTGTTGTCGCAATATGGATTTATTTAGGGCCCCAACGATCTTTGATTTTATTTGAATGATAACAAAAATAGATATCGGAATTGTCGGAATATATGTATATTTATTGAAT
This sequence comes from Gynandropsis gynandra, assembly GCA_036759665.1. NCBI lineage: Eukaryota > Viridiplantae > Streptophyta > Magnoliopsida > Brassicales > Cleomaceae > Gynandropsis > Gynandropsis gynandra. The sequence goes on along the minus strand of CM071866.1, from coordinate 1,170,179 downwards.
TTGTGTTGTTATATTATCTTAGCTAATATAATGATTGATTTATATATTTGGATCGAAAAATCTCATATTTTATCGGTGCATGTTCTATTCCGTAATGGATATTTGGTTGAAATAGTTTATTATTATGTATCATTAAAGAGTAATTGATCATTAGATAATCAATTAACAATTGATTAATTGTATAATAGTTCCCGAAATATTATGTATATACTAGATATATTCACATTTTAAAATTCTTTATAGAATTTAGAATATTAAATAGAGAAAAATATATTTTTTTAACACGTTAATAATTAACGTTGAAATTAAAAAACTATTCGTTGAAGTTTCGTGCTATCAAGACTACATCCAATCGATTTTAGTTTTTATAAAAAATTCATACTCATGAATCCGAAATCTAATAATCGAAAAACATTTCAGTTGCACAAAAAATAACCCTACATATAGTTCAATATTAAACTAGTGTATGTGAAGTGTATACTTTAAAAATGAATATTATGTTATGTTATTTCATATCAATAAAAATATAAATAGTGAACTAATATATATATATATATATATTAAACAATTTTGAATTTTTAAATTAATTTTTGGTTTCAATTAGATCTAAATTTATAATTCACATTTTTATTGTTGGATGTTAAATAGTAATATAAAAAATGTTGAATAGTAATATTATAAACAATTTGTTATATATATATATGTATACATTATTGAATAATCTTGAATTTATAAATTATCTTTTGGATTCGATTAAATCTAAATTCATAATTTATAATTTTTTTATTGTTAGATATTGAAATGAAATATAAAAAACGTTGAATAGTAATATCATAAACAATTTGTTATTTACGACAAATACAATTATCGACGTACTATTTTCACAAACTTTACGACATAGTTGCAAATATTTCGGTTTTGAATATAAAGTATTAAATTCAAAATTTGTATGAAACACGTTGTTTGATATTATATACGTACGTATATACACTCATTGAATCGTGTATACATATATATATATGTATATGTGTGTACTAATGCTATTCAAATGGGAATGCATCCAGAGATAACAAGTGGGAGAAGACAAACAACAAAGACAGTAATTTTTGTACGTAGTCGACAACATGCGTGGCAATGACTCACCCTATCCATTTTCATTTTAATCAATTAATTAATTAATCATATTTATAAAACAAATTCTACATTTATATAAAAAATACATTTATCTTTCCCTCAAAAGTGTTAAATAAAGTGCAACAATTGTACAAATATTGTAGACTTTGTAATTCTTTGTCTCTTTTGAACACTTTCTCCTAAGAATCTTATTTCTTTTTGTAATAACTATTGGTTTTCACTTTGAAACATGCATTTATTATATTCAATATCAGATTATAGCCGTTTTACACATGATTTATTGTTACAATCAAATAGTGCATTTATATATAGTTTTTGGTTGCATAAAATAGTTATTTTATCGTAAAAAATAATAGATAATATTGAATCGATAAATATGTAAAATTTCTCAAGTAAATTCAGTATTACATTTTTCGAAATATAATTATTGTGATTAAAAAGTTAATTAAAATTGTAAATCAAAAGGGTAATTACCATTTTAATATTTGAGAAATAATTCTTTTATAAAAAATAAAACGATATTGTTTTATATATTTATTTACATTGTATTTTTTATAAACTATTACCTTTAAAAAAACAAAACGATAAACATTGCTTTACTTTAAATAAAATTGAAAAAAAATCTTAATTCAATATCATTATTTGTCCTTTCATATTAAATTAAATTTCAGATTATTTTTATCATATATTTACTATTTTTGTAATTATGTCAGATACAAATTAGTAATTTTATATGAATTGTTTTACATAAATATAATTAATTTGATATTGAGACATAGGGAGTAGAGACGATTGGGAAAAAATTAAAAAGAACTCCATTGGGCCTCATGTGTACAGAGACACTAGAAAAAAAAAGTTGAAAATTTTCAATTGTGGATTTTATGTTTCTTGGTAACAATAAATCTTAAAGATTTACAAAATTACGTTAATTGCTACTAAAATATAAAGGGTTAGAACTTTACTAGACAAAAAAAAAAAAAATAATCCAATAGTTCTAAGCTATTATGATATATCATATATTCTTCACTTTTATATATCTACTTTAGTACAAGTATATATGCAATTCTCACTAGACGTCGACGGACATCTAAAAAAATGAATATACAAATCTGAATCAATTCTACATTGATAATAAAAATCATTATCTAATCTTAAATTCATTATTATACGGATATTTTAATTTACAAAACTCACTCTAAAATCAATTATTCACAGTTGTAATATATTGCAAAAGTAATTTTAAAATTTTTTCATTCTAAAACTTTATTTTAGATGTAGAATAATTTTATGATTTTATCATTTTTTCAAATACTCATAATTTATTTATTTATATATATATTTGAAAACCTGAATTTAAATCCGCAAAAAATCTAATTTGATCATATCTAATTCTCACTGGTTTACATCTAATAAAAAACTCAATCCAAAAAAAATCTACATCATTACTACAATTTATCATAATTAATGTTATCTTTTTTACTTGAACATAGATGTATTGCATTGATGGTTTAAATTGATATTATCTGTAAGGTATAGAAAAGTTGATATCACCATTGAAATTGTTTTTCTTGATTCTATTAGATTTCATTTTTATATCATAATTAATGTGATTCGTTTATTTGCATTTATATATCATCCAAATAACATGTAGATAAATGAATTTGATATAATACAATTTATAAGTAATTCAGAAGTTTATATGATTCTACAAAATCACTATGAATATATGGTATATATTAATTGAAATGAACCAATATAAAATGATATATTTCACATTTAAAGTCCAATTGCCGAATATAAAATTTACATCAAAATATTCAAATCAAAACAGTCATAATTTTTATACATTCTTATAAAATAACAAATGAAAGCATTTCAATACACCAAAAATATAATTCAATTATTTAGAATTATCTAAAACTGTAAAGATAAATTTATAATATGTATCCTAACTCTTCCGTAGAAAAGGATATCATAAAGAAAACATACTTTATATTTATGTATACATAAATTAGTATATACTATATATATATAATGTGTATATGTGTATAGATACGTACGTGAGTCAGTTTTGTTTACCAATACATAAAAAACAAAGTACTTAAACATGCAAATCTAAGTCTGAGAATATATCTTTGAATAAATATATATTTATATAATGTAAATTTCAATAGTAAATTTCATATCACTTCACATGCGTTGTTCGTCGAGCAGACTAACACATGTCACTTGTCTTTTTCTCTTCCAATTGGTCCCTTCTTGAGATTTTTATAATTACTTACTATACTATATATTTTTTTTTATTTTCTAAAATATAAAATATACCTTGTCCAAATATTATGTTTCCAACAGAGTGAAACTGATAAACACATTTTGAAAATATTAATTTAACAAATAATTTATATATAATTTAATTTAAAAATTTATATTTGTTAAACATTAACATATAACGAGTTTAAATATTATATAATTAAAAAATAAAAAATTGAATTTGAGACAAAAAAACGTAACATAACTTTTATTCTAATTTAATAATATTTTGCTAAAGCAAAAAGACATTCATTTTAAAATATACACAAAAAATTTCGAAAAGCATCTCCCAACTAAGAATATTATAGGATAAAATATTTATTTTGTGTCAATGGTCGGTCGTTTTTATTTCAATAAATGTTTTGGTAAAACAATTGAATATGATTCTTTTAGTTTGAATCAAAAACTCATTTTCTCTTTATGATTAAAAAAATAAATAATAAATTAGTCAATATTATATTTAGTAGATAAATTATGTGTATCATTACGTAGTTACCTTTTTATAAATGGGACTAAGCCCACTATAAAATCTATAAAACCCAAATAAGCCCAAATAAATAATTTCGGGGGTCCAATAATGACCATTTAGCTCGAGGGTAGGGTCCAAAATTTAAAATTAAATTTAACCGGGGTGAAATTGAAATTTTATAATAAATTTGTGAAGGATGTATAAAATTACACAAATATTGTGTACCAATTATGAATAAAGGAAACGCAAAAAGACGAAGAAACGTTCAAGTGGAGGCAGAGAATCTCGTCGTGTTCTTCGACAAAGCTCCTCCGCCACTCCGATCAGATCCCGTCTGCGAATACAGTGACGAACTCTGTAATTTAGGGTTTCTTCTCCATTGGGAATTCGTTGAATCCGATTGAGGTTACGATAGTTGTGGGAGGGAAAACAAATCGATGATACTTTTGCAGTCGCATTCGAGGTTTCTCCTCCAGACCTTGTTGAATCGTGTTCAGAAGTGAGTGATTTTGTTCTTTTTTCTCATCTTCTCATTTCAATCTTCTCTTCATATGAACGCATTTATCACAATCTGGATTATGTAATTTCAGTTTAAGTTAAGTTGCTTTCAGCTTTTGATTTGATTTTATGAGTATTTCTACTGTATGTTCTTGCAAGGAATCATGTCGTTGTTCTTATGCTCATTTCATGGATTATTGAATTTAAACGGAATCGTTGTTGTTGCCTCTGATTTGAGTTTCTATCTTAAGACCTTTCATCCTCAGGAACTAAACTTGCTCATGACCAAATCTTTGAATTTAGTGGATGCAAAATTGTATACATTCTCTTGGTTTGGTCCAATTTCCGGTGATTTCATTTGATTTTGCAGCCTTGACAAAGCAGTTGAGCTAGATTATCAGTGGATTGAATTTGATGATGTCCGGTACCATGTCCAGGTAAAATCTATGGCATGTTATGCTCAATTATTTTCAAGATTAGCATATTATATTTGTTAATTTGTGTGTTGTTTGTTCAGTTCTAATATATATGGTGTTATAGGTGACCATGAAAAATCCACATCACTTGTTTCTATCGGTATCGCTACCTACCCCTCCACCCGAGGCTATGTTCTTTGACGGACTTCCAATGGGAGCTATAGAGGCGATAAAGACTACTTACGGGACCGGAGTTCAAATACTTGATCCTCCTAGAGATGGATTCAATCTCACTTTAAGGCTCAATTTTTCTAAACTTCCCCCAGATGAAGGTTCAACGAGTTCCTTTTCTAAGGTCATTATGATGAGCTTCGCAAAAGAAAGTTTTAAAAGAATCTCAAAGGATTTTAGGTTTTTTTTTGTTTCGTTCTTTTTGGTTATGCTTCTCAAAGTTTGCCCTTTATGCTCTTTATTTAGTTTATCTCTGAAATATGAACTTTTCCTTAGCATATGCTATTCAATGTGTTGTTCTGATTTGGGTGTAGCTTTCTTCTCACTACAAATGTTGATGTTCTGCAGAGTATAAAAACTCGCTCCTGACGAATCTTGCATCCATTAGAGAGGTAGTGTTGGGTGCACCGTTAAAAATCATCCTTAAACATCTAGCTTCAAGAACCGTTGCTCCTGAGCTAGATAGACTTGTTGCGGTCATGCATAGACCCAATGAAACGTTTTTTCTCGTTCCTCAGGTAAATGTCGTTTCCTTTGTATAGAGTTTGTTTATATCCTTTCCAATGGTTTCTATTCTAGAATGAGAACACAATATGAATATGTCTGGAAGCAGTTTATATATATACGAAGGGAAAGGAACATGCCACTAATTTCTTCATTATAGGTTTATGGATTTGTTATTTAAAGTTTGATCTTTTTAGATGGAAATCAAACTAATAGATGATTCAAAATTTGTGTTTTCTTGCAGCCTGATAAGGTCACTGTGATATTTCCTATGAGATTTAAGGATTCGGTAGACACAATTCTAGCTACCTCCTTCGTGAAGGTAATGTTTGCGTGAAATCTTTCAAACAGACTGCTCCTATGATTTGGCTTTTGGGAGATATATTACTAAAAATCTTTTAATGATTTAGGAATTTGTGGAAGCAAGGCGAACCGCTGGGCTTAATAACGCTCCTTCATGTTCTTGGTCTGCGACTGCACCATTAGAGCTGGAGGGAGCTCCCAAAGAATCTCTATCTGCTAATGCAGGCTTTGTTTCTTTTGGTATGACTCTGGTTATGGTTGCTGTTATCTCTCCATCTTTTAGTATGTGATTCCGAACGAAATCCGATGTTATATATTATAACATATGCAGTCATTTTTCCTCGGAACGTGGAAGGGAAAAAGCTTGATCGTGCTGTTTGGAACTTAGCAACCTTCCATGCATATGTTAGCTACCATGTTAAGGTTTGTTTTTCTTTCATGATCCTTTGAAACATCTTTGATTTTCTGTCGGATGTACAAATGATAGTTTTTTTAGTTGTGTTTTATGTTCTAAAAATTATGGGTGTCGCGAGTCAACTCTAGCTTGGATCGTATTTGAGCGAATTGGGTTAGATATTTTTAACGAGCCGACGAGTTGAGCTAGAAACGAACTGAAAACAAAACTATATACAAATCATATGAGTTTTCTATTTCTACATATTGTTTGTATTTGAAAAAAAAAATCTTTTGCAAATTATATTATTTTTTTCCATTTCTACGGAAATAGTATATTTTTATTACAAAATAAAGAATTAAGAAAAAGAATATTTTATATAGTATTTTGTGAGCTTTTGAATTTAAAATGGATATTTGATCTTTGAAAAATTTGTTTTCCATTTAGTATTTTGATATTCAATAACTTCATTTTTCGAATTAATATTTTTATATTTTAGATATTTTATTTGATTTAATAATTATTAACATATAATAATGTTACAACTCTTTCAAACGAGCTGTCCTATCTTGCAAATCAGCTCGTTTTTTGGCGAAGTAAAGATGAATTGAGTTGAGCGGGTATTCCCCTACTCGTTTAGAAAACGAGCTGAGTTAAGCCAATTCGTTTTTGCAAGTTGAGCCGAGCCAGTTCATTTTATTACCCTTCGTTTCTTCTAAGAGTTGACAAATGGAAGCTTCTCAAATATATTTCATCTGATATGAAGATTTCATATATGAACTTCTCAATCCATTACTATGTCAGTGCTCTGAAGGATTTATGCACACCAGGATGAGGCGGCGCGTAGAATCTCTTATCCAGGTTTGATCTTTGTTCGTTCTTCGGGGGTCGTATTAACACAATTAGAATCTCATACGTCTGGATCTTTTCGTTTGTATCCGTATTTCAGGCTCTGGATCGAGCTAAACCACTGGAGAAGACGAGATCTATGAACAAAAGATCATTTAAACGACTGGTATAACATATCTAAACCTTGATGAATTGTATCCATTGAGTTTGAATGACATTACAATGCTCATCATCTTCATTGTAGAGTGTCAACAATGTTCATACCAACTCGAAGTAAACGAGGCGTGAGGTCGAACCGCAAGATCTTATCATCCTGAGGCAATTTTGTAAAATCTTGTCGATATCTCAGGTGACCCAACTTTCCCCTTTTGGTAATGTACCATTCTTTTTTTAGCTACACATATTTTTTCTATTTCAGGAAATGTTGAACATTCTAGTAAATGTAGAACTGAACTCCATAACCTTATCATGGCAACAACAGATTGGGGCTTCTATTGTATTATGACCCTTTTAAATATTCCATAATTAGCAAAATTTATAACTCAAAAATTCATTAGAGTTTGATTATATGATGATTTAGGGCTACAACAGTATCCGTTTAAGAGAAATAAACAGATATTGTTCCTTTTTCGATTATAAAGTTTGAATCTTTAATTCGAATTCCCAAATCTATGGGGATGAAGCTTTTGATTTTATCATGGTTCTGTGAAATTCTTATTTCATAGTGTTTTTTTGACTGAGAATTATACATGAACATGTTTTAAACCCTCTTAGCCCTTTTGATGGAAGCTTTGGTAATGGCATCCGAAATCTCTTTCCTCCTTTTCACATGATTCTTCGTCACATCTCCACCGTTGTTATTGTTGTTGTCGTTGTTGTTTAGTCCGTTTGTTCCTCCCGAGTTTTTATTGGTAGCTTTCAAAGCTTCATGTACAAACACCTTCAATCTCCACAACGTAACATCGCTCTGTTCAACAAACAGAAACCGTTATAAAAGTTGGATTTACGATCGTACAAAACGAAAGAAAGGTTTGGTTTTTACCTGAATATCAATGTCAAGATCCACTTCGGGTGCACCAGCAGGGAAACTCGGATTACCCTCGGAAACCATTTTTAACGCTTTGGATAGATCTTCGGGAGATAGTTTACACAGAGCCACCGAAAGCCCTTTCTTTTCTTGAGTAGATAACTTCCTGCAAAGTTCATATTAGTCCCGTCAAATTACATGTCGAATGATATCACGGGGGGTGAAAAAACGGAAACGAATACACGTAAATAGACCTGCATCTTTGAACTACTGTTTCTCGGAGTGTCTCCAACTGCATCTCGATCTCATACAGCTAAACCGAGATAAAAATAAGCATAAAATCATCACGAAAAAGGTCTAAACAGAATCCCAAATCAAAAAGGGTTTAGCTTTTCTTCGTTTATATTCATCGATAAATCAAAAGGGTTGAGCTTTTCATCTTTGAATCAAAAGGGTTCAGCTTTTCTTCGTTTATATTCATCGTTGAATCAAAAGGGTTTAGCTTTTCTTCGTTGAATCAAAAGGGTTTAGGCTTTTCTTCGTTTATATTGTATCGCTTACTTCATTGCTTAAATCCCGAGCCATGTTTGCATGAGCAACCTCTTGAGCAAGCTGTTTATTCACACATTCTTCGGCTTCCAACTCAACCTGTCGTTTCTCCTGGCCATAATGAAAACATTTTACGGTATTAGATTCAATCCTCGATGACGATTAAATGTGGAAAACAGAAGCGCATCACTCACATCATAAAGGTTAATACTTGGCTCGAATGTGGTGTACCTCTTCCACGAGTTTAGGCATTATGAGGAGCCATTTATCTTCAAATTTTTCCAACAAAGTTTTCGCCATCACGTGAACATCTTCCTTTTCGTCATTGTATCTCATCGCGTTCTTGAAAACCAACCTCACATCCGCATATATCTCTCGGACATTGTTGTATCCTGTTCCATCCTTAGCCTCCATTTTACTCTTTATTGTTCCTAAATCCATTGGCTTCTCTATAACCTGTCGTTATCCAAACCATTTGACAATACATATATTCATGTTTCTCGGAAAGATAATCATTTGATCGTATCGTAAACGAAATTGAACATAAAGAAACACTTTTAGTTCATACTTATAGCATTGGATATCTATCTACCTTGTAATAATCCTTAAGCTTGAGACCTTCAACATCTACAGGTTGCATAAAAGGCCATGCCCATTTATGTTGAGTGATCTGATAGACATAAGAAGACAAAACATTCGAAAAGATTAGATCTTTTAACAAATTACGACACACCCATTTACACGTAATATAAATAAAAAAAGATTCTTGCTTGCCTGACGAAATATCGAAGCGAATTGGCGCATAAGCTCCTGGCTGGATACATGTTTTCCTTTGACTTTTTCTTTCCCAATTGAATTACTCTTTGAAGGGTTTTGAGATTTAACTGTTTCTTTCCCAGCTGAGTTACTCTTAGAGGTATTTGTTTGGACTGATTTTTTGTTCGAGTAAAATCGCTCAACCTCTACAACTTTCTGCTCAATCTGCAGTAAAGACATGATCATTAGCAATTGCGGCAATGGTTTTAGATTAGGGTTTTGAGGTAAAGCAAATCACCTGATTTACTCTCTCTGTTATATCTTCTGCATACTTTCCAAAACTCTCCATATCACCTTCCCCATTTTCATAAGAAACAGGCAGTTCTTGTTTTCCAACTTCTCCATTTAACACAAGTACAGGTTCCTCCTAAGGATTACACCCATTATGATCAATGAAAGCAGATAATCAATCAATGGCACCATTATGATTAATGAAAGCAGCTAACCAATCAATGGTTCTAAAAGAACAGAAATTTGATCTTACAGAAAATTCATAGACCTTGAAAGAACAAAAAAGAGCAATGGAGCACAATTTGAATGCCAACACAGTCCTGTAAAGATCCCACATCGGCTATGTGTGGGAATAGTTGGTGCCTTAGGAGGAAATTTTGAATTTTTTAATAGAAATGTTTAAGCTTTTTAGAAGAATCTAATCTACAAAGTGGAAATTCCTCTATCTGACTATAATTCTAGCTTCCTACAATCCAAGCACATCTATTTCCAAGACGAAAAGTGAGTTAATCATAATCAAAAGACTCAAAAACAAAAGCAAAAAGAATCCACAAACGCACAATCTAAACCAGGAAAGGATTTATCAGACTAACCATGAATACTCAAGAACACGACAATCCGTACGGTACTGAATGAAAATAAGACCGAACAGTACCTTCAAAAGTACGGACATAGTTGAAGCAGAAGGAAAATACGAAGTTCCAGCCTAGTCGTAGTAGAAGAAGACAAAGACGACGGCGAAGAAGAAGAGAAAAATGTCTTTCTTTTTTTTCCCTTTTTTTCTGGTCTTAGGTTGTTTTTATTTTTTCAGTTTAGGGTTTAGGAGTGTTGTCTGAAGGGCTTTTCTAAAGATTTTAAAGGCCCATATTAGATAACTGGGCTTTCTTAGGCCCATATTAGATAAATGGGCTTTCTTAGGCCCATTTAAAATATTTATTAAAAAATAGGGAAAATTAATGGCGTCGCCCGGACTCGAACCGGAGACCTTCAGTGTGTTAGACTGACGTGATAACCAACTACACCACGACACCGTTTTGTTATCAGTTTGATTATATTAATTGATTATTTTTTTTATTATTATCTTTTAATATTGTTTTAAAATTAATTGAGTGACTAAATTCAAATACTTTCTTTAGACTAATAAATAAATTGTTTTTTTTTCGGAAATGATATAAATTTTGACGCTGTATAGAAAGTGTTAGACATTGTTGTGATGTGTAGAGGTATATATATAGATACTAATAAAAATTATGATTTTTCAAATATTTATATTGTCTATATTATTTAAATTAAATAATAATATCACGTCATAATTAATAAAAAATAAGATATATTAAAAATTTATTATTTTGTACAATATTTTTTTATTTATTAAAAAAATATTCACTTTAGATATATATTTGAATTGTTTTAAAATATATGTAAACCATCTATATTGCCGTTTAAACCATCTATCAAACGTCAAGTGTCTAGAAAAAACGTTTAGAGATAATCAGAATATTTAACAATATCTAATGTGTTTGCATATTCTAAATTGATTTTTAAAATACTAAATTTAGGTGAAATATATATTTTTATAAATTTTTTGAATAGAATTGTAAGAGATATATCAGTAATGGATAATTATTAATTCTGATATATATTTTTAACAAATTTTGTCATAATTTATAACATAATTCAATTTCTTTTGTTGTATAAAATCTTAGATCTTTTTAAAAATGAATTGATGATAATAATTTATCTCATTTCTTAATGAGATAACCAATGGAGCACAAAATTCTTGATAACCCCAAAAGAAATGCATTGCGAGGGTTAACGTATAATCATACTTAATGACAAAATAGAGTTTCTATTCTTGAAATTTAAAATAGAAAATAAATGAAAAAGAAAATGAATTCTGCATGAGCAAAGAATTGACACGTGTCAGATCCCTATGCTTCTCAACTTGTCCATTTGTCTTGACGAGTACACTCAGACAAAAGTTGGAAAGTAAAAAGAGAAAACAAAATCACTTTTATTTAATAAAATAATATAAATTAATTCAATTGCATTTATAGAACTGATAACATTTATGTATTCTAGATAGTTAAAAAAGTAGATTTGATTTTCTCCACAAAGTTATATAAATTTATATATACTAATCGTTGATGATGAAGTAAAGATTAAGAATAACTAAGTTCTACGTCAGGTAATTTATCCAAAATTATACAACCGGATTAACTAATTGTTGATTTTAAGTTTGTATTTTGTGAGTGAAAAATGGTCTAAGCCTCACACCCATTTAATTTTTAAAAATAAATGGCTATTATAACGTTATTTCGCAGTTAATTAATTGTATTCTAGTCGAGACTCATTTAAATAGCTAATGGAAATATGAATTAAATTTGTGACAATATATAAATATAATATTATTTAAAATGTATTTCAATATATATATATATATATATTATATGACACATAAAAAATTGATAGAGTTAAAAATAATATTGTTGTGAAAATGTAATAAAAAAAATAATTATTTTAACAATTATTTGTAATGCAATGTTGAATTTGGATAAATCTCCTTTGTTCTTTGATATGACAAAGTGCCAATGCGACACTTTTAACAAAATATATTTTTATCGTAAAATTTAAAATAAAAATTTCAGTCAATTGCGAGTTTAATTCAGATTTTAATTTATATGTTTTAAAAAATGAGATATAAAAGTTTTATATTAAATATCTTAAATATTATAAAATATTTTTTAAAAAATACTAAAAAATTAAGAGGCTCCTTCAAAGTATAATTCACATTTTTATTTTATATGTTTTAAAATTTAAGACATACAAAGTTTTATATTAAATATTTCAAAAATTATTTAGAAAAATATTAACACTCCAAAAAATTGAGGGAACTTAGTGAAAATGTAAAAAAATATTCTTCATAATTTTTAAAAATAATATTTAATAATAATAAAACAAAAAATTAAATAGTAATAAAAATAATAGTTCTAAATGTATTATTGTAAATTATATAAATAATACTTCGCCTTATCTATTTTTATATAAATAATTTAACTCAATTATTTTTTATATTTATTTTTTTTAAATTATTTTATAAATAGAGTTCACAATTAAACATCTTCCGGTTAGATCAGGGCCATATGATCTATAATATAAATCTTTAATTTTAAAAATAGAGTTTCACAATTAAACATCTTCCGATTAGATTATGGGGAGATGATCTATAATATAAATCTTTTAATTTGTTTTAAATTTTCAGATTTTGTAACGATTTGACCGTTCAAAATTGCAATAAATGAAGTGAGATTCATAGCTTAATAGGGTGAAGCAAAGAGGGAAAACATTTGGATGATAACATTCAAAGTTTTCTCTTTTTTATTTATTTTTCTTTTTTTTTATTTTATTTTTTGGGTCGTCGACGACAACGGTCAAAGTGTGTTTGAAGTACTTCACTTCTGTACTTGTTGTTCTCAATCTATCTACCCTCGTTCCCGATTTTCATCTTATAATGTTTATCAATAATTTAAAAAATAATTTGAGTTATATATGACTTTATCAATATAAAATTGTTTATATTCAATATGACATGACAAAGTTTAATATGTACATTGAACGAGAATAATATATGTATATAAATTAAATGGAATGATACGAAATTGTAAAGTTTTAAACTGTTTTTTTTCTATGTATATTATAATTTAAAAGGGTTTAATTTGATCAACTTTAAAATAACCATAACATGTTATCTGATATTTGACATGATACATCTTAAATTATCATATATTTTGTTGATGAAGAACAGTCATTTTAGTATGTAATTTGTTTTATGGCTTTATTAAAATATGTTATTCGTTGTCTATTTTTTGTTCAATTTTAAATGCATTTTAAAGTTTAGAAATTTCGTCTTAAATTTTCCATTTGCAGAATATAATTTTGATAATTTTTTTTACTGCTCGAATTATCAGTGCTTTATAAGTTATATTTAGTGGTTGTAGAATAGCATAGACTTTTATAGAAAATATAGGGGCATATAGTATATATGATTAACCTGTCATAATTGGATAAATTCATTTTCTGACCACATTTATGCTAATAAATCTAATTCGTATTTATTAGGCATAAACCAACATTTTCTGACTACATTAATTTATTTAATAAAATCTAAATCATTATTTTATAACAATCGTAATTATTAGCCACTTATATATACATGCATTCATCTCCTCTATCTTCTCTGTAAATGAATTCCTCGTAGAAAAAAAAAACAATAAAATAAGAGAAAAAAAATAGAGTAAAACAAAAGAGAGCAAATCGTAAGCCATGAACAACGGCAGAGTCAACGCAGAACAACAACAACCACAACAAGAGACCATCGTTATCTCCGCCGTGAAGCCTCCGCCGGATCGTCGAAGATCTCCGTTGCTTTTAGCGGCGACGTACGGATGTCTCTTCGTCGGATCAGTCGCGTCGAGCCTCCTCGCGAAGTTCTACTTCGAGAACGGCGGCTCCAGCCGGTGGGTCTCCACGTGGGGTCAATCCGCCGGATTCCCTCTCCTCATCCTCCCCATTTACCTCCCTCACCTTCTCCTCCCCACGCGCTTCACTCGCCGACCATTCACGCATTTCACGCGCCGTCACTTCGTTTTCTCTGTTATCATCGGCGTCATGTTGGGATTCAACAACCTCCTCTTCTCATGGGGAACATCGTACCTCCCTGTCTCGACATCTTCACTTCTCCTCTCGACACAACTAATCTTCACTCTCTTATTGTCCGTACTGATCGTCAAACAGAGAATCACTTTCTCCAACTTGAACTGCGTTGTTCTGTTAACATTGAGTTCTGTTTTACTCGCTCTCGGTTCGAGCTCTGACAAACCGGCCGGTTTAACTCGGTTTAAATACTTCATCGGTTTTATCTCCACGATCGGAGCCGGTTTACTATTCGCT
>CM071866.1:1131698-1155482 GCA_036759665.1 Gynandropsis gynandra | reverse complement strand
CGGAGAAGCTTTACAGGAGTGTTACATGTTATGCAATGGTGATGGAGATACAATTAGTGATGGAGATTTCCGCCACGGTTCTTGCGATGATCGGTATGGTTTTTGACGGTGGTTTTGCAGAGATGGTCAAGGAGGCGAACCAGGTTTTCGCCAAAGGACCGGTTTGCTACTGGTGGGTGGCGATCGTGGCCACGGTGGTGATGTGGCAGCTTTGTTTCGCCGGAACCTCCGGGATGGTGTACTTAACGTCTGGGATCACCGGAGGGATTTGCATGACGGCCTTGCTCGCCATGAATGTTATCAGCGGTGTGGTGGTTTACGGTGATAAATTCGGCGGCGTTAAGGCCGTGTCGACGGTGCTCTGCGTATGGGGATTTTGCTCGTATGTATTCGGGATTTATAAGAAGATGAAAGAGGAGGAGAGATCGGCGGCGGAAGAGCCGGCGGAGGACGGAGGCGATATAGAGATGAGGCGGATTGGTGTGGCGGCGGCGGCGGCGGAGGAAAGGGTGTGATGTGATATCTTAGTGATTGTGACGTCCGTTATGATAAATTAGAATTAAAAAAAGAAAAAAGAAAAAGTGTCTTTTTGTGTCCTTTCTTTTTCTCTCTTAAATTTTTATTTCTTTTTTTTAATGCTAATGCTTTTCTGTTTTTTTTTGTTTTTCCTTTTTTGGGTTAAATTAGAACTTATCCAGGTATATACATTTATGTATGTAAAATATATCAAGTCGATTTCCAGAAGTAATTTTTATAAACAGCCTTTTTCGCATGGTGGAATCTTATTATAATATAATTATGGAGCACATTATTTTGTAAGGAAAATTCATTTTATTTGGTAATAAATTTCGAGTAACATATATCTCAAATATTAAAATTAACGAACATAATAGGTTTAGTAAAATCATTTTTATCATTTGGGAATATAAAGACGGTCGAATTTTTTAAGTATTTTATAGGAAGAGTAGTATTCTAAAAATCGATCTAGACGTCCGTTTAGGTCCTGTTTAGATGTTGGGTATTCCCTGACCATCTAAATAATCTCTAAGCAGTTTTTTTTAAAAAAGTGACGTCAAAACGATATCATCTTGGTACTTAAAACACTAACAATGACATATATCAATGCATTTATCTTTTATTGATTTTGCCATCACAATTTCATTTGTCTTCTTCTATCTATTGCATCGTTTAATTTCTTCATCTAAATCTCTTGTTCTCGCATTCGTATCTCATCATCGTATTTGCCTTCATCATTGTTTCTTATTTTTTATCGTGTCTCGTATGTTATCATCGTCTTCATCTTTTGTCATCTCATTCATTTCTCATCTTCATCTTTGTTTCATCTCCACCATTGGCTTCATCTCTCGTATACCTCGCCTTTCCCCTTGCCTTGATCTAACATCGTTCTCACTTTATGTTCATTTTTTATATTTTGTTTGTTTTATATTGTGCCATCATAAATTTAATATTGTGAATTTAATACTTATAAATATTTTTTATACTAAACTTTATAAACTTTATTTATTTATATGTATTTTTTTATAAAATTAAGTATTTATACATATTTGGAATTAAATATTTATATTATAATTATATTAAATAAAAATTAAATATATATGTCCATCTAATCCGTCCAAACACCGTCTAAATTCCGTCTAAACGCTCCAGACGCTAGACGCTGGATGTCCGCCCGTCTAGCGATTTTTTAAATATCGATGAAGAGACAAAAGATGTAAACATCGTCCTGATAATAACACCGTCTAAATTCCGTCTAAACGCTCTAGACGCTCGACGCTGGATGTCCGCCCGTCTAGCGATTTTTTAAATCTCGATGAAGAGACAAAAGATGTAAACATCGTCCTGACTCAGTTCCAGTGTCAATAGCTGCAAGGAAAGCTCGATGTCTCGAAGTAAAGTTAGCATTAGTAACGTAATTCGCTATGGGATACGAGACATTACCTGAGGACAATGAAGAAGACGGAGAAGAAATGCGAATGGGGGTTTCAAGGCAACGAGCAGAGTAAGTGACATAGTCCCGAAGCTTAACTGAAGTAACCCTAATAACAATAATAATAATTTGCACATGTTCATTTAATTCTTTGAATTGTGTAATTACAATAAAATTTGCTAATCGAGAGAAAATACTGTAAAATTTTACTTTTGTTTTTATTTGTGAAGGTTTAAAGCTAGATAAAAAATATAATTTAATTTTACGACGTAACCCATTTGTATAAAATTTATCAACAAATTTGAAATGTAGAATATCATATCTTTTTCAAAATCGATATATTTGTAATAGTTTTATTAATTTATGTATAATTTAATTGAGAAATAAAAAATCGATATTCATTAAATTCGTTCAAGGAGAATCCAAATGATTTTTATATATTAAACCTCCAAAGCTTCCAAACTTTTTTTTTTGTATACACATTTTAGAATAATAAATAAAAATGAGGAAAAAAAGTTGGATTAAAAGCAAATAATCATTGCATGAACTTTTGAAGCGAAGTGAGCGAGCTTCAGAAGCATATATATATATATATATATATTCATAATTGCTGCATATATTGTGTCAATGATGATTCAATTCTTTTGGAATTTTTTAAAATCTTTATTTCGTCTTTGTTTTATTCGAACACGGAGAGCATATATATATTTGTCAATATTAATTTGAAATTTTGTCAAATATACATGATTTTTTATCTAAATAAAATCTATCGAGATTAAACCCTTTATAATGGGGTTTACACAAATCTATAAGCACTTTCATTATGTACACCACCGTGACATTAATCCTAAATATTAAAAAATAAAAAAAAAAACATGGAACCCCATGAGATTAATGTGTGAAGGGAATAAAAGATTAACAAAAGAAACCCAATTAGATTTTACAAAATCTCTTTAATTATTTTGCTGCCTTCCATAAAAGATAAAAAAGGAAAAGAAAAGCAGAAAGCTTGTCGTTTTATTAAATAAACAAAAAAGAAAAATACTAATACTAATGATGATGACAAGTGATTAATTAGAGAGATAATTAAAATAAATAATTAAGTGGAGAGAAGAAAGAAGAGACATGCTTAATTGGTGATGATGCAGCTTGGCATTAAATTGGTGTTTGATTACGATCATTGTCTGCTTAATGCTCTTGTTTTTCAAGTATAATTAATATTTTTTGTTTAGGGTCACTTTAACATGAAAAAGATGTTTATATTGATAAGATTTTTTGCTTATTGCTTTAATTAATCCCTATAATTAACAAATGAAATCCCCAAAAGGCTTCTAATTTTTCTTTTTTTAGGCTAATTGATTATCTTGAATTATGCTTATCATCTTTAAGTAGAGCTCATGCTTATCTTAACATCACTAGTCCGAACATTATATATATATGTGTATATATATATAATTAGAGAGAAGCGTTATGCAGTGAACCGACTTTAGGGATGATTAAAGAAGTGGGGGAATGATTAGTGAAAGTGGTAGGTAATTAATTACGCCATTAAGCAACCTAAAAGAACATGCTGAGGTTTCAAAATAGCAAATGCAATAATAAGTATCATCGTTAAAAGAAAGTAAATCTATAAACAATAAAGCTAGGAAATAATATATATATATATATATATATGATATTCTCAACATTAATTTCACTTGAAAATTTGGAATTTACTCTGCAGTCACTGACTATATTTAAAATTTTGTTTGAATTACCTTGAATTTTATACATTAAATGATAATAATGTTTTTAAAAATTTATTTTTAAAATAATAGTTCAATTGATTAAAAAATAATAATACTATCAAATCTCCATTTCTGTAAAAATAAAAATTTAATATAATATTTTTTGAACCGGTAAATTCGATAAATATATGAATTGAACCGAATATTTAAAACTCTATATATAGAAACATATATTTTGGTAAATTTATGGTATAGATAATATTATCACTGAATTGTTAATTTTTAGATGGATCAATGTTTTTATTAGAAACTGGATATCATATAATAAATAAAATATTTCAGTTCATTTTTATAAAAGTAATTTCCAAAATATCATATTCACTTTTATATATATATACATATGTACTTACTAACAGGGCTTCCACATATTACAATATACAAGAAAATGCATCACCTTATAATAAATAAATCACGAGAATATGGGATTTTTTATTCCAATATATATATATATATATATATAAGGACCCATGTTGAGATATTGTCTAGTTGATTTAATAAATAGAAGATTGTTAAATTTTTCTATTAGAATTCAACCAAAACCTTATAATATCCTCAAAAAGTTATGACGGCAGAAGCAAAGGAGGTACACCACTCGATCATAATCCAACTGCTACTCAAAATTATACTTTAATCATTGGTATAATTACGCCCATCTAAATTATAATGCGTACATTTGTATTATAAGATATGTTTATAATATATATTATCAATTACCTAGTATTTGCAACCAATGATCATCCCAAAGGTCAACCGCTAACATGCACTCTCCGCCTTCTTCCTTCTTTCATATATATTTTTTTTATTTCGTTTTTTATGTTGAAAATTTTTAAAATTTAAAGTTTGATAAGTATTGCAAAAACTATCTTTGTTTTTCCATTGATCAATTCGAAATATATACAAAATTCGATTTTGTAAATATAAGAAAGTTTCCAACTTACACTAAAACTCTTAATAACCCGATATTATTATAAATATATATTTTCCCATAATATCCGTGAAGAAAGAAAAGTTTTCAACTTATACTAAGACTCTTGATAAATCAATAGTATCACAAATATATATTTTCTGTAATACTCCCCTTAAATTAGCGTGTGAAGATTCCGAACATCCAACTTACCGAGTAAGTAATCGAACATGACCTGACTCACATCCTTAGTAAGAATGTCCGCTAATTTCTCCTTAGTGCGTAGGAACAAAAGACATACCTGTCCAACCTTCTATTCATCTTGGACAAAGGGACAATTAATCTCAATATGGTTCATATGTTCGTGAAAAAACGAATTGGAAACAATGTGTATAGCAGCTTGATTATCATATCGTAGATGCGTCAGTCAGGAAATGTTGACCCCAAGTGTAAAAAGTACCTCACGAAGCCATTTTATTTCGAAACAAGTAACCGCCATAGCTCCATATTCCGCCTCCGCAGAAGACCGAGAAATTGTGGTTTGCTTCTTGGACTTCCATGAATTATGCTAGGATATGCACAATGTAAGAAAGGTTCGGGCGCGTGATAGCAAGATAAACAAGTCGATCCACTAAACGATGTTATTGATCCGTGTCATCCAAGAAAAGAGTCGAGGATGAAGCCGGTCGATCATTTTTATCTATAGGTAGTGTTGGAGCCGTAAAATAAGGGAAGTCGATATCCCCGACTTCCATATGTATATGTATATATATATACATATATATTATTAAATATTAGGTAAAAAAACAAACAAATGCATGGTTCTTTTAAAGAGAGGGAGAGAGAGAGTAGCCACCAAGAGAAAGAGGGAAGAGAAGAAAAAAAAAGAAAAGGGAAGAAGACAGAAGAAGGAAAAAAAGGAAGAAGAAATTGGAGAAGGATCTTTAATTTTTCACCGCGTTCTTCGTGGGTGGATTCTAATCGAGATTGTGCTAAATCTCTAAATAATTTGTTGTTATTATTCTCTTAATATAAAGATTTATATTATGGAAATCTAATAACTGAATGGATCTATAATAGGGAAGAATTGATTGCTGTTGTTGTTAGCGATAATATCAAAATCATCAAGTCGCCGGATAAGCTAAGATGATGATTTTCTCCATCATAATTTCGGATTTGTGATTGATATATGTAAGTGATTATACTTTAAAACGAGGCATGATCACAATAGGATTTATAGGATCATAATGGGAAAAGTGAGACACTACAAGTGAATTGGATTAAACTCTAGATTTATCGTATGAGAATTGATGATAAGTATATGAGTTGTATAAGTGACAAGAAATGATCTAGAGAATTGATGTGCGACAAAGTGTTGGGGTCGGAGAACGTCGATATTTGGGTTCGGTGTTAAAACGAGTGAATATCTTGTTAGTGTGCTCGATCAAGTGATTTCACACTCGAACCTTCGGAAGAAGGCGTGTGCGAGCGTGTCGGTGAGAGTTGTGACGTGAAGAGTATCGGGTCGATGACGTTAGTATTGCGACACTTGGATTTGGACCGGCGTCATACCGTCCTGGGGTTGTGGTAACCTTGCGAGCGACGGAGCGTCGAGTTAGTCAGGTCAGTGGATGTGCCGGCATCGTACTGTGTTGGGGTTGTGGTAACCTTTCGAGCGACGGAGCATCGAACTAGTCAGATCAGTGGATCTACCAGCGTCGTAACGTGTTGGGGTTGTGGTAACCTTTTGAGCGTCAGATCGCTATATTGTACTGATGGCTGGGTACGTTGTGACCTTGCGAGATCTTCAGTGTGCTGGGGTCCTTTGGACTTTGCAAGCGTATGCCCGAGCTAGAGTCGTGCGGACTCTGTATTATGATCCAGTGTGGTACTAGTCTTAGACTTGGCATACTCAGTCGGGTTGGGTAGAGTTGTCTGTATATATTTAGTTTTGACTTTGGATAGATCGTTATTTTATGATATTCAGTTCGAGCGGGAGAATACGTGGCACATAGTACATACACGTATTGATCTCACTGAGTGTATTTCGTAGAGCGGGAGAATACGTGGCACATAGTACATACACGTATTGATCTCACTGAGTGCGTATTTCGTACTTACCCTATTTCGGCTAAATTCAGTGATATACGTGGCACATAGTACATACACGTATTGATCTCACTGAGTGCGTATTTCGTACTTACCCTATTTCGGCTATGCAAGAATTCAGTGATTTGATTAGCCAGATAAGTGCTTTGAGACTAGAGGCAGTGCAGACTGAGTCTGAGAGTGTCGATACGTTTTACTTTGCATTTCGTATTTTATTTATTCATTTATCGTGACTATGATATTGACGTATTAGTTTTGCTATTTGGTCCGGACCATTCTTATTTTGAAATAAATCATTTATTTTGTTTTATAAATGCGTTTGAGCGATGACACGTGCAGCCACCTCTTGGAGGTGATGGTGGACACTCCTGGTCCCGAGGTAGTTTCGGGTTGGGGGTGTTACATGTAGCATCGTTGGCTTAGCTCCACTCAAACAACATTTTTCTTAATGATGTCAAGCACATACTTTCGTTGTGTTAGAAAAATTCCATCCTTACTCCAAACTATCTCGAGGCCTAAAAAGTATTTCCATTCACCTAGGTCTTTCGTATGAAAATACGAGCTCAAATAATCCTTGAAGGTCTATATAGCCTCTGCATTGTTGCCCCCGAACGAGAAGATCTTCAAAAATAAATAGTGACATGTAAATGCACATTGCCCCGAATAAATGTGAAAAGTGAGTAATCAGAGTACGATCGGGAGAAACCAAACCGAATGAGAGCTCGAGTAAGTTTCTCAAACCAACACCGAGGAGCCTGACGGAGTCCATATAAATATTTATGAAGCCAACAGACTTTAGAAGAATCAGTAATGGTATAGCCCGGTGGAAGTCACACATAAATCTCTTCCTCTAAATCATCGTGAAGAAAAATATTATGGATGTCCATCTGATGTACCTCACAACCATGCATAGCTGCAACTGCTAGAAATGTGCGCATGGTAGTCATTTTAACGACAGGAGAAAAAGTTTCATTATAGTCAAGTTCGTTTTTTTATGATTGTCAAGGACAACGAGACACGCTTTATAACATTTAATAGTACCGTATGCTTTGTGTTTACATCCAATGGGTTTCTTTCTCGGCGGTAAATCAACCAATGTCCACGTCTTATTAGTGCACGGAGCATATAATTCATCGTCCATCGCAGCTCACCATTTAGGATTAGTATTAGCCTCATTGTAAGTTGTTGTCTCGTGTACATCTGTAATAGCTGCTAAAAAAGCTCGATGGCAAAGAGATAAATGACCATAAGAAATATAGTTAGCTAGTAGATATGGGGATGTACCTGAATATCATGTCAGTGCGGGTGAAATAGACGAGTGAGTGGGGTATGGACTTGTGATGTTGTATGTAACATAGGGGCCAAGTCGGACTGAGAGTTGCTTTGATCGATGTCCATGATCTAATAATTCATTCTCAACCGTGCTTGCAGATGATATTGAATCCTTAATACCAACAATCAAAGGTCTCTCTGGTACATTATTGGAGTTCCCAGAAGGCTGAGCTAGAGGCACCAGAGAGTAAGTAACAGTAGAGCTCCCCCTGTTGGAGACCGTCAGCACACTGTAGATATTCAGGAAATCCTCGAGGTGATGTACATAGGGACCATGTAGGGCAGAGGAATCCGAGTGCTCGGCTTGCGATTGTGAGGAACTGCCCTTGAGGGGAAATGATTCCTTGTCAAAAACTTCGTCTCGAGAAGTGAAGTGAATCATAAGTATCAAAGTCCATCACCCGCCATGCCTTCTTCCCGTTTGGATATCCAAGAAACACACATTTACGGCTCCGTACACTGAATTTATCACGTAACTTGGTACGAACATAACATAATCATCTGAGAACTCGTAACTGTGAGTATGGCGATATCTTATTGAAGAGAAGATCATAAGAAGATTTACCATGGAGAAGTTCCGAGGGAGTCCGATTAATGAGAAAAATTGCAATAAGAACACAGTCTCCCCAATATTCGATAGGTAGAGACGTCTGAAACTATAGTGCACGAGCCACATTCAATAGATGATGATGCTTTCACTCCATGGGTCCATTTTGTTGTGGAGTATCAACACAAGAAATTTGGTGTAGTATTCCTTGCGCAGAGAAATATGTGCGAAGAGGAAGAAACTATGTCTCGTTGTTTGTACGTACAACTTTCACTGCATGAGAAAACTGACGTATAGCCACTGCACTAGATTAAATTTTGTATATATTTCAAAGTGATAAGTCTTGCAAAACGATCTTCATTTTTCCATTTATCACTTCGAAGTATATACAAAATTCAATCTCGTAAATATAGGAAAGTTTCCAATTTACACTAGAACTCTTAATAACTCAATATATTATCACAAATATATATGTTTCCGTAATACGCGTGAAGAAAAAAAGTTTCCAACTTACACTATATTCTTAATAACCCGATATTATCATAAATATATATTTTATGTAATAAAGTTTTAGATATTTATATAATTGCAAAATATAAACATTAAATATTTAAAATTAAGAAATTTAAAGACATATTTATGAAATATTCAATATAACCAATGTGATTTTACGAATTACAAAATGTAGTTTTGTAGACTTTGAAACTATGTAAATATTGTTGAAAGTGTAAACAAAGTTCAAAAGAAAAAAAAAGGAGAAAATAGACAAAAAATATGGGTCGGAGAAAGTCCAATTATATTAGTATATATTTGTTAAAATATGCATAGGTTGTCTATCCTCGTCATATATGCAGTGGGTTTTATATTTAGGACTGGACAAATAACGAGTATTTACGAATATCGGACTATTTGTGTTTGTATTTGTATTCGGCGAATATCCAAATTTAGTATTTGTATTTGTATTTGTAAATTCAAATATTTGTAAATACGAATATTTGTTGAATATACGGATATCCGTCGGATATACGGATATTCGTATCCGAAATTTTTTTAATTTAACATATAATATATATATATATATATGAACATTTTAATTAAAAAACCAATAATCATTAAATATAATCTAAAACTAAATTTAATATCGTGGATTATCCTACGAATATCTTTAATTCACCTAAAACAATGAAACAAATTATTAGATTATACACTAAAATAAATTTCGCAATAAGTTATATATTTAGTTAATTACGCATTTTTTCATTATCTAATCCATTTGGATTAGAAACAATCTTGAGTATAAATTAAATTTTCAACAATATTAGTTATTTTAAAGAATTATATATAATCCTCCAATTATAAATATATTACATATTTACCTATATATATTTATATAATAAATGTTTAAATAAATTAATAATATTTTTATTTACAATTTGAAAATCAATTTTGCTATATATGTCTCTATTTATTAACTAAATTTTCTATTTAATACTTATGAATACGAATAGTTCGGAAAATTGAGTCTACTATTTGTATTTGTCGAATGTATTTCTAATATTTGTATTTATATTTGTATCCACGGATATTTGAATTTTGGTTTGAATACGAATCGAATACAAATACTTCAAATATTTTGCCAAACCCTAATTATATTGATACCGTTTATATATGGTATTTATTAGGTGAGATCGAGATTCGCCGTGTATGAAAAAAAAAGTTAAATAATAACTATTTGTTTAACATCATAAATACAAAAATTATAATCATAGGTGACTGAGGTCATGTTCGACAAGAGCATTCGAAGAGAGCCTCAATGAATTTAGGATCTATTATTTAAAAAAAATTAATATTTAGAATAATTGTATATTAAAAAGGTACAAAAGGATCTATGTTAATTTTATGGCAATGACCTCTTTTCTAGTGTTTTTTAGTTGAGTTGGCTTTGATTATAATAAAAATCTTATACATATGTTAATTTATGTTTTCTATATGAATTATTATTTATTTTAAAATAATATATATACACGTTAAATATTTTAAAACAAACTTATAAATCTGTGTCGCATACTCGTTAAAGATTTTATATATATTTATGGATTAATTCAAAAACAATATTACTATTTTGAAAACAAAACATAAAAGTTTATATATTAAAAAAAAAAAAAAATATTTAATTATAATATTTTAAAATTAATTCATATATTTTTAGAAAGTATTCAAAACAATTATTAAAAGTTGTGTTTATTTTATGTACTTTTGAAGTTTTTTATCTTTGTTTTATTCAGTAATAATAATACGATTATACCAAAAATTTCTTCAGTTTACGGAAGAAGAATAACAATAATAATAATTATAAATATTAGTGGAAAGTGGGGATTAGCATAAACAATCATTATAAACTTGGAAAAAAAGTGAAATAAAAAAGAGCCAAAGTAAATGCTTCTTAATTATGATTTAATTATAATGTGGAGACAGACAAATGTTTTCACCAACTAAATTGCACTTCCCATTGCTATCATCGTATCTTTCTATTCGTATTTTCTTTTATTGACATAATAAAATCCATCATTTTTTGGTGGCTATTACATGACACATTTCTTTTGTATAGTCTTTATTCACATTAAATATTCATTTAAACATTTTTTTGTATTTATATAGATTTAAACTATATAGAATTGTCATTGAATTAACATATATGAAATTATTTACAAATCAATATTTATAAGAATTGGATATCCTTTTTTATTATTTTTCTTTTATATCTATTTCTTCACTTTCTTAAAATTTCATTTATAATTTTTTTTCTTAACAATTATTTTATTATCAAATCGATATTCTATTCCAATAGTAATCAATTTTTGTTCATACTTTATATTACATATTTATTCTCTATTAATTCATTAATTTAAATAATTAATTTTTGTTTCATCTTTGATTTGGTATATTAAAAATTCTGATACATGAATGTATAAATATTTTGCTGTAAATAATCGTTCTTGTTTTGATTTTTTTACATATAAATATTAATCAGTAATATTAGTTATTCTTTTTAATTATTTTCTTTATTTTTCTCCAAATATTCACTTTTTTTTTTTAAAAATCAGAGCTATATCTTGGTTTTAGACTAATAGTAATATATATATTAAGACTAACTAGTTACCCAACCTAAAATGAATTTCCATAAAATTTCAAAATTTTATTTCAAAACGATTTCTCATTGGTTTGTAAAAGGATAAAAAGTGTTGTTTTTGAGAAACAAGCCGAGCCCAACTTTTTTAAAAAAGCGCGTACAGTACTTTTGTGTTTACGGGCCAAAGTTTTAATCACTTCAACACAAATTTTAAAAATTTAATTAAATTTTATATTTAACAGTTTTGAAATTCTTTATTATATTAAATGATAATTTTAAATGATCTTATCTACTATTAAAAAATTTATAATGAAAAATGAACATTACTTTTAAAAATCAAAGCAATGAAAATCGTAGTTTCAAACTTATAAATATTTGTGAAAATGAGCATTATTTTAAAAAATCAAACTGATGATAATATCCAAATAGTTATAAATTTGAAATTACCATTTTATTTAAACACAATTGAAATCATTACAATTTAAAAAAAAAATCATTTAAACGCAACAATTTAAATACAATTCAAATCATTACAATACAATTGAAAAAATCATTTAACACAACAATTGAAACACAAATCAGTACAATACAATTGAAACATTATATTAAATAATTTTATTTCCAGTAAATATATGCAAAAACTATCATAAAGCCAATTTTTTAACGATAAACACATATTAAAAGACATAAATCACCCTCCATTATTTTTGCACCACTATACCGATACGGTAATGCATAATGAATTAGGATTGGTCAATTTGTCAAATTGGTTTCATGCAAAAAAATGTAACGTTTTATTCCAATGGTGACTGTATATTAACACTATCATAAAACCCATCAAACTCATTTGAACGTTTATTGATGTGTTTCAGTGATGTTAATATGATAATTTAAATGGTTATCATGGTCAAACTTTTGAAAGCGATTAGACGGAAAAAATTGAAAAAATAATCATTGAAAAATTGTTCATCGATGCCTACCATGTTCATAAGAAGAATATTGACAAGTAATAGAAGGGTTTGAAGCACATTGTCATGTTCAAGATTATCGTGTTGAATTGCATTCCATAATATGTATTATGATCTAAATATTGATATATCTTCTAATAGTAAACAATATTATATCTTATGATTGATATAAGTTCTAAATTAATTAATTTAAATCTAAAAGCAGTTATATTAACATTGTTATCTTTAATTCATGAATCAATAACTACTAAAATTGTTAATTTATTTTATTTTTCGTTGCATTTTTACATCAATATTTTTTAACTCCATTAATTTTTTATGCGAATTTATATATATATATATTGAAATAAAAAAAATTAAATAATAAAATAATTACATAAATCACCTTGCATATAACGCGGATTATAATCTAGTTAGCTCACTATCTTTAAAATCCAACAAAAAGGCACATTTCTTCTATTTTATTTAGACTATGTTATTATATCAAGTTTTCATACATAATAATGTTTTATAGTATTTTATTCTCTGTTATTTTTATAATTTAAAAAAATCGATTTATTTATTTTATGTATTTTTTTCATTGAATCACCATTATAGTTTTTTTTATTTGAAAAAACATGCAAAGACAATGGATGAGTTTGTTCTTCGTGAATTTGATGTTTAATTTTTTAATAAACCGCAAACGCAAACACAAACACAAACCCAAACAAAAAGAAAACGTTGGAATAATTAATTTAAACGTAAGCAAAATTTTTAATCGATATTAATATACTATTATAAATGACAAATCTATATATAAATAAAGTTCTTGCAAATGGAGGCTTTTAAGTCGTCCACGTAATTTTTATTTTCATTTTTTTCTTTTTTAAACAAAATATTTTAAGACTATACAATTCCCTTTTCTATGTTTTCGGTTACAAAATTCGTGTCGTTTCATTCTCCTAACTCAACAGTAAATTCTGGATGGAAGACTCATAAGGAACTCGAGGAGCTACAACTGGACATTCAGTCACAGCTTCGTTCTCGGCTAGCAAAAGTAGTAGAATATTGATATTGGCAGACTTGCTTGAAGGAAATACATGCTAAGATCCTGAGAAAACATCTTCAGTGCCTTGAGAAATTTTTTATGATGAATGTTTAAGGTCGCGAGCCTGACCAAAATGCTCTACTCATGTGTCGGCTCCGAAAGAGCGAACTTAGCTTGATCAAAATCTGTGTTATTCGCATTGTAGAGCTTTATGTGTTGGGCGTTCATTTAAATGCAATAAATATTTAAATTTTAAATTGGTATAGATTTTTTATTATATTATAATAATATATAATTTTTTACATCTTAAATAAAAAAAATTCTATTTAAATTAAAGAAATACTCAAAATACGTGAATTTATCCTTTTACACCAAATTAATATATACCAACATTAATATCATTCCATTTGAAAATTATATAAATTTTAATATAATATCTCAATTATTTTTTTTATTTTCCAGAAAAAATACAATTTAATTGTTTGTTTTTATAACATCGTTTGGCTAAAAATGTTAGATTTGGATTATATTTATTACATATATTGTATTATAATTAACGTCTCATTGTTCATACAATACAATATCTTTATTTAATTAGAATTAAAAATCAGTTAATTTTTTTTAAATAGAAAGTGTTAACCTCTTAGATAATGAAATATATAATCGGGTTCATGTATTTTGAATTTAAAAATACAATGTTATTTATTTACATTGTCAAACATATAAAAAATAAAATGAAAATATATTTTATTAAATAAATAGTGAGATAAACTATGTTATTTGATATATTTTTTAATGATATTAAATAACAATAATAAACCTTCAAAAGTGATGACTCTTGAATAACAAATAATATAATGTAAAATTAACAATTAATTTGTAATATGATAAAAATTGTGATAAATTATTGTTATTTTTCAATTTTTTATTTTTTATATTATTGTAAATTCATAATATTCCGCGCATCACGCGGATTTTTCAACTAGTCAACTATAAATAATGTATGTCATTCATACAATTTCGAAATCAAAAGGCTTAAGACTTGCCTTTAGAGAAAACCTCTCACATACAATAAAAGGAAAGCAAAATGAGTTACATATATATTGATTTGATACAAAACCTATATTAAAAAGAGTACAAATATGATTCTCAGATTGAGACAAAAACATAAACAATAGTTCATGTCAATCTTGTAGAGAGTAATAATAAGATTAAGATAAATTAAGATTGTGTAATGGTTAGTCTGTATTGTATCATTAGTGTTTACCGATTAATCTTTCAATCTTTTTGATCGATAAAAACACGAACAACGTCTAGAATCTGAGCACGACAAATCGGACATTTTCCGTTGTTCCATTGTAGCTCGTTCGCACATTTCAGGCACGTACACATGTGTCCACATCTAAGGAAAAACCATCATCGGAATTTTTCAGTGTTAATGTTTTATGTCGACGATAAAAAAATGTGTAAACACAAAATTAACTAAAAAATTTAAGATTATCTAATAATTTTTTTAGAAATTTATGAATTATTTTCTTCCAAGATTGTGTCTTCATTTCTTTTTCTCCAATATTAGGATATGGATTATTGGTTATAAACATGTATTGAGCATAATCATTGATCAAATAATAATATCCATTTGTTTTTCATTCTTTCTTCTTCTTTATTCAACTTCAAAGATCATCTTCCATAAAACGTGATATCTTTATTTCATATAGTCGTTAAAATATTTAAAAAATTCTCAACTTTTATTTTTTTTTTCAAAAATACTTTAATAGCATGTATAAACTAATGAAAAATTTAGTCTCATCTTTGATTGCGACCATATATTAGGGATTCTCAGGAAAGATTTGAAAGTTGATGAATTTTTGACAAAAAAAAATTTATATCTATATTTTTTCCGCAATCATATTAGCTTAATTTTTTCTTTTTTTTAGAAAAAATGATAATTCAAAAATTTTTAAACTTTTATCTAATACTATATATATAGGAGTGTGTAACCTATACTACCATAACGAAATAACGAGGTGAAAGCGATATGCACAAATTGCGTTTGGGGAGAGGAGTAATTTTACCTGTAAAGAAGAGAGTCAACTTGCGTTTCATTGCAAACGCAGCATTTGCGTTTCAGTGGGTTTTCCTGATGAGCTGATTGTTGCAGACGTGTGTTAGCATCCATGCACGTTTGGACAGAATCACGTAATTCACTCATTTCTCGTTGTAATTGCTGAATCTGCGTTCTCATTTCATTTATGAGCTCCATTTCCTGTAACATTCATTATAAGGTTTTAAGACATTAACAAACTTTTGTCATTAATTAGGACTAACTAATTAGGGTTAATTAACATACTGGAGAATTGTCAGTGTGGATAGGCAATAATGGTGTCGAAGTATTATCTCCCATGTCTCGGGAACTCCATGATCCACCAGGAGATGGTGAAAACATCTGTGATGACGTATGACTCACGTCATCTCTCTCTTGCTCTTCTTCAACTTCAACTTCAACTTCAATTTTCTCTTCTTCTTGATTCATTATTTCCCATTTGTTACGTTGAATAGGTTGTTTTTGTATACGTGACATCATCAATCTGTCGATATTCTCACGCAAATCGCTCTCGAGAAAACTTGAAACTGTTCTCCTGTCATACCAGAAACCCTAATTTTAGTAAACCCTAATTTTAGTATTATTTATATATGTGTGTATGTATGTATGTATGATGGATATGTTTACCTCTCAAGGAGTCGACGAATATCATGCTTTTCAGACTGAGTATTCATCACTTCTATATAACGATTCTTCCTGAGATCTTCCCAGTATTCACGTGGTCGACATATTTCACTGAACCAATCGTAATTGGTGGCTCCATCATCAGACTGTTCATCTTCATATTCTTCCCATTCATTCATTGAAGATGTTTCTTGTCGTTCAAGGTACATAACGTCTTGATTTGTCATATTGTTCTCTTCCTTTGATTCTGTTGTTGGAATGCCATTATTGTCTTCATTCTCAGATTTTGCTCCTTTTGTGTCATTTTCGCCATTTTTGCATAACTTTGCTTCATCTACGTTATGATTTAGTGAGGTTAATCTCTCTGTAATAGAAGCTTCTGGAAGATCATTGGAACTTTCTGCCACTAAAGGTTTGTTGTTGTCTTGGTCCTGTTGTTTTGTTGTAGCCTTAGTCCAACATCTCTCCCTGCATTTGGGGTTCAAGATTTAGAATTATTATCACAAGTTAGAAAAGAAATAATTAAAAAAAATTAAATATTTTGTCTATAATCCGTCTAGAAAAGATTTTTCAGTTGGACAACACTATTAGAAAATGTCATCATCCATGTATGATCGTTTTGTAATTTGTCTAGAATTACCAATGGGTTTTTAATATGGTAATCCATTGGAAAATCGGTTCGGACCAATTTTTAGTAAGGATGAACAATTCGGGTTACCACATCGATCCGAACCGGATTGACCCGAACAATCCGGATCATTTTGAAATATGGTTTATCTAAAAAAACCCATATGGGTTCAAATTTCAGAATTCGTTCGGATTCGGGTCGATCCAGTTCGGGTTCCTAAACAATCAAATTTTAAAAATAAAATAAAAAATATAATTAAAATTTTTTAAAAATATATATATATACTAAAATATTAGTATATTATATATATTTATGTTATATTTGATATTTTTATTTTTGCTTTATATTTAAAAAATTATCCAAAGAATTTTAACCTAAATAACCAAATTATGTATAATACCCCAAAAAATTTGAACTTGAAAAATCCGAAAAACCCGAACAACCCGAACTATCCAAAGAATCCAAAGATCCAAATATAATTCAGGTTATTTCGGGTCTAATGCTTTTGAACCCGAACCCAGACCGAAAACATTCGCGTTCATTCGGGTCTATTTTTTTTAATATCCGAAGAACCTGAACCGAACCGAAACCCGAAGAATCCAGACCGAAACCCGGATTGTCTACCCCTAATATTTAGGAACTTATTGAAATACACTTGTTTAACTTAGGGATACAAAAAACTCGTCATTAGATTAGGGACAAACAATATTTTCATCTATAAATTAAGGACGAAATGGAATTTCGTGGGAAATCTGTTCATAATTACAATGTAATATTGTTTGTTCAAAATTAAGACATTTCCAATATCGAAAAGAGTTAAAAATATTGTAATACCTCAGATGTAGAACTGCAGAAATTGTTTCTTGGCGATTTGAATCGGATGCTATAACTTTAGATCTATGACGATCTTGAATAGCTATGCATCGTTGGAGACTCCTTAATCGCAGCATCGACTATAGCATCACATATCGCAATTCACGACTTCTATTATAAGTTAGGACCGTCTAGTGACAATTGAGCGTAACGAAAAATCTAAAAATCCGGACCGATCCAAAAACTGAACCATTTAAATCATTTGGGTTATCTAGAAAATCTATATGAATTCAAAATCTAGAAATCGTTCTAGTTTCGATTTGATTTGGGTTCCGAACAACTTAAAACGTTAAATAAAAATCTTTAAAAAAAGTCCTCTCATTTAGAGGTTTTGAGAGTATAAATCTCTACTAAAGGATTAAGATAGTTCATTTGAAGATATTTTGTGTATATTACTTTATTTATGTTAAGACCTGAATTATTTAAAATTATTCAAAAAACTCAAAAAATACAACCGGAATCCCAATTTTTGGTAACAATACAAACTAACTTAACTGAAAAATCCATAACTAAATAATCCAAATTATAAAAAAACTCGGAATATCCAATTAATTCAAATAGAACCTGAACAACACGAATCAAAACCCGAATAACCGGATAAAAAAAATATTTGATTCTAATTCGAATTAAATTTTCTATAAACTGAAAAACCTAAAGTCAGACAGAACTTATATCAATTCATTATAACTGAAAAACTTGCCTGGAGACGGCCACGTTGAGAAAACTTGGAAACTGCGTTGCGTTCAAGAAGCGAGTCCAATTCGCGGTGGCGATCGCGTTCAAGTTGCATAAGCAAATCGGTAAAAGCTTGCCGGCCTCTGATTCTTGGCGAGGAAGTAACCACCGGAAAAATGCTTTTCTCTGACACCGTCGACGAACATGAAGAAATACATGGCCTTGGGATTTTGATTGTCGGCAAACCTGTGACTCCGCCATTTTTTCCGGTGATCGGTTTCTGTTCATTGCTTAGTTGCTTGATAATATCGGCGACTCTTCCCCATTTGCTATCGCCGGAATCAGACACCGAACAGAAAGATTCAGATTCAATCTCCACCGTTTGATCATGATTCTTTGATTCGCCGTCGATGGAGTGTCCAGAATAGAGAGTTTCTTGCACACTCACTCCTGAACTTCTCCGGCTACTGCTCGCCGTCGATTGATCCTGACTCGGTGGATTACCTCCGTTAGATCGATTCAACCTCGCTTCCCATATCTGCACCAGAGATGAAGCTCCGATGTTGTCATTTCTCTTGGAGTTCTCCGATCTGTCTTTTCTTGAAAGCGATTCCCTCGGCGGTAAGTTCGCCGATACACTGTCGGAAAAGTTACTGTCTTTTTTAGGATGTCGGAACTCCGGTGGTCGGAGACGGTTGTTTCTGTTCTGTTTTTGCTGGTTCGCAATCCAAGAATCGATCCGATTCTCAGAGTTCTCGTCGGAAACAGAAGATTCAACGGAAATACGGTTGAAGAATTGATGATGATGATGATGATGACGATGATGATGATGATGATCTTTCACCGGAGCTTTGAGATTCTTCTCAAAAACATTGTCGTGACGTTGATTCCGATCTCTCAAAACACAACCAAAGTTCTGAGCAGATACGATTTCAACATGAGGAGCCGCCATTGTTGTATCAAAATGGAATCAATCTTATCGTGAATGAACACAGACCCATCTTTTAAAATCTGAAACAGAAGAAAGATGAGATCCAAGAGATTAAAATCAGCCTTCTCTTCAAGACATGAAAAAGACAAATTAAAAAAAAGTCGTTTTTTATTACTGAAGACACTGAAATTTCTCTGTGTTTTCTGCTAAAAACAGAGGATTCTAAAAACAGTGGTGGAGAGATGAAGATGAAAACCGATCCAACAGTATCGTTGCTTTTAAATATCTTTATTTTTATTTTTTATTTTTGTTTTTTTCTCTCCCTAAACTTAGAGATCTGTCGGAAAAATAAAAGCTAAGATAACAAAAAAAACACGGAGAGTGAGTAACAGCTTCTAACGAAGACGACGATATATACATATATATATATATATATATTAATACGATTTCTTTTATTAGACTACAAGTGCTTATGTTTCACTTTATATATATGTATATAAATGCATAGATACTTAATGGTCATGATGGATTAGTATTTTTAAAATATTTTCATTTTTTGTGGGTAAATGTAAAATAATACTCTTCAATTTTTTTCTAGTGATTTTCTATTGTTTAATACTAATTTATTGAAAAACCCTTTTAATATTTATCACCTACTTAATTTAATTGATTAAAGATTGTATGATTTTTACATTAACGTTATATACATAAAAATCTGATTTAAAGAAAGAAAACCTAAATTGTTATATACTAGTAAAAATATTATTTATAGTTTCTACGATCTGAAGTTTGAATCTTAATTTTATAAAAAAAATTGTATTAGTCGGAATGGAAATACATAAATTGAAGTACATAAAGAGGTAATAGTTATTTAATGTGACATGTATTAAATCCACATGTATAGTATTTATTTAATGAATTGTAATTAAATTATTAAAATGAATGGGTGAAGGCGTGGTGGATGGTCAAAGTCCAAGGAGCCGTTGGGGATTTAGCCGTTAGCGAGTGGGATCCACGCACTTTCTGGGTTTATGCCCTCTCATGAACCGGCAATTTTATTATTTAATTAAATATAAAAAGTAGTGATTATTACTCTTTTTAATAAATATTATACATAATAAAATAAATTATACATACACTTTAACGATTATGAGAGCGTATTATTTGGCTCTAGATGCATAACGTTACTCGCATGTCTTTTTAACTTTTTTTATCATTACTAGGAAAAGCCCCACGCGGCGCGGAATGATGATTTGTTTTTGTTTAACTAATTTAAAAGATAAGGTATTACAAACAACCTACATATATAATTTTTAAATCACCATTAATTGTTTAATAAATCAATATTCACTAAGTAAATTCTACAAATTTCAAAGGTTTTGATTTTTCAAAATTACAATGATCAATTTTTTTCTCATTAAGGTACTGGATCAAAAAGAAGAGAAAGATGTGAAATTGAGATGATTGTAAAGACACACAAGTGAACAAAGACTTATTTAATTCACTCATACACCCAATATAAGGTATCAAAGAATCAAAATCCAATCATTCATACGGAAACCAGTGATGAAAACCTTGAAACAGAAGATTCATATAACAATTAAATCGGCTAATAAACTCAAACAGTCAATCTTGCCTTCAAAAAAGAATGGGGACTCATGAATCAAGCAACAATCATATCACATACAGAATACCAGTATAGCCCTTTATGCTTCCTTAACAACGGTATCAAAACCAAATTACTTATTGATAACCTAGAACAATAAGTTAAAGAGTAAAAAATTTTCGTATAATGGATAGAGATGAAACGTACATTAGAATTCCGATAATTTTTCATATTCCCATCAAGTAGAATCTTTTGATCATTTTCTCAGCACCTCATCATCAGATATCAGGTTTTCCTAATCCTAGATTCCTTAACAAACCCATTGATGTATCTTCTTTGAGTCCAGATAAGGAAACCAAACTCGATGAACCAGATAACGTAATCGAATTCGAGTAACCAGAATATCAAATTCACGGAAGAAGAAATACCTCGTCAGAACCCTGGTCAACCCATCATTGTACCTCGTTGTAGACCCACTGGCCATCATCCATGCACAACCGAGTCTTTCTAGCCGACTCGCCATAGCGTGAAGAAGTCAGAGCTACAAAAAGGAAAAATGCCAAAAGAAAGAGGATACAATGGAGATTCTTATGTTATACTCTTCTTACCCTGCGAGCCATTTCTTCAATTGAATTCGAACGAATAATTGAATTCTTTTTGTCAATCTTCGTCGTAGCCTTTCCCTTCCCCATATCTCAGATGTGGGTAAAATTCCTGAAAGAAAGAAAAAACCTTGAAAGGAAGATGAAGCGAGAAGAAGGAATAGCGATGTGGATTAGAGAAGAGGAAGCGATTGGGAGAAGCCACCTTTAAGAAAAATCATTACTGACACTGATGAAGACGATTCATACCCGACATTTCGCAATGAGCAGCCATCATGATTAACTACATCAGATTTCGATTTTATATTCATATCCAAACCCATTTCGGTGACCCGATCTAACCTTTACGAACACCGTTACTTTTCATTATATTATACTTCAACTTTCCAAGCAAGTTTAACCTCATGGAACTCTTGGTGGAAATCCTAAACCCTTGATAGAATTAGTAAAAGTGGATGGAAAGTAGATCCATTACGTTGATCTTCACTTTAGCAATTGAATAGAGGCCTTTTATCTCTTACAAATAGGAGGAAAACTTCAGGAAATCCTTTCTGATGCAGATACATGATCATAGTCTACCCACACGATTGAGAATTCGTAATCATTATGACATGATTATAAATATTCCTTAACATAGGATGGAAAAAAACCTATTTTCCCATAAATGTCTAAGTAGAAGATGTCAATTCTTGAAACCTTTGTGATATAGATAGGGACATTGAGAGTTTGGTGCATGCTAAACATACCAAAGCAACAAATTGTACTTTTCTCACACACAAAAAACAACTCTTAGGTTACATACCTTGAAGCATCTCAAGTCTACGATGAATAGTAGGGAACTGTTGCATTCACACCAGGAAAAAGAACTGGATAGTCATTTTTTAGAACATAAAAACATAAGTGAGGATACAAAGTGCAAACCAAAAACTTTCTTCCTTACAAAATCGCTAAATCATATCACCAAAATAAAAAGGTTTCAATGATCGAGACCATGAAAATAAAAAAATATGGATAACCTTTAATTTTGTTATGCATAGATGTTTAAAAATGTCTATGTTAGAAAAGGTAACATCCCGCTCTTTTTCGCATCCCGAGCTGCGTCTCATTCTTTTCAGCATCCCCGGCCGTGTCTCGCATCCTACATCGCGTCAAGAGCCGCATCCCACTCTTCTTCGCGTCCCGAGCCAAGTCCCGAGTCGCGTCTCGTTCTTCTCCGCGTCCTGGGCCGCGTCCTGCACCCTGCATCGTATCTCGAGCCATGTCCCGCGTCCTGCGTCCTCCGACCTACGACCTGGTCAAGCCTATTTATGACCTCTACGGTCTCCTATGCCTTATTGACCGCTCCAACCCATGCATGTTACATCTAAACTTATGCCTTACATGTGAACTTGTATTTTTCTTGTTTTTTACCCTTTCTACTTGTATAAATAGGTACCTTTAGTTCTAATGAAATACATAAGAGAATACTTATTCTTATTCTCTCTAATTCTCTCAATCTTTCGCTCGCTCTTAGTCTTTCTTTTTTGCTTCCGCTGATTCATCTTTGTTCTAAAAATTCTACAGTCTATATGTATTTATTTTCATAGAAACCAAAATAGTTTTCCATCTCTTTAAGCTTGTAAATACATACATAATAATTTACCTCTTACAGTAAGGTTGCACAACAAAAAGGCCCAATGGGATCATCTATCGAAGGAACTGATTTTCGGATGTAATAGCCTTTCGCTATCAGACTCGTTTCCAACTTTAGGATGAAACAGTCTTCACCTCAGATCTTAAAGATCATGTGAAGAAAAGTAACACATTATTTACATCCCTAAGGACTAAAAAATAACCATATTGGTTTATTGAAGCATTTTTCATACAATTGATGGTCAAGCATTTTAAACTTACATGTGTCTCCCTCTTCGTCTTCGTCGAGATATCAAGTTTTTTACCTTAAGGACCAAGACGAAGAAGTGGAGGTGGAGGAGGAGCTTCGAGATTAGT